>CM017569.1:31232606-31392606 GCA_007844125.1 Sinonovacula constricta | reverse complement strand
GCTGTTGTCTCAAGTTTCTGGGCAGCATTGTCGAAGTTGTTGATACCGATGAGAAAGATGTCAACAGTAACATCGAGAACTTGCGACTGATCGTCCAACGGCCGAACCCGCGTGTCATAATCTGCCTGGATCGCATTAAGATGCGTTCGCATTTCGGTCGCTGTCACAGCAGAAATCATGTCAAAATGGGCAAAGCACATCCACGCGATGATATAAAATTCCAATTTAGCCATTGTCTTAGTTATTCCAACCGGACCCGGAGATTAAATAAATGCAAAAGCTAACTTCTGAACTCGTGTATCTATTTAAACTAAACTAAAAACAAAACAAAACAAAACACTTACCTGTATAAAGTATCCGGTTTCCGCAAAACAATATGCGGAACGATCAGTCGATCGGTTCATTGCAGAAAAGATTTGTTAATAAAAAAGCAGTATACGCGAACAACAGACTGCTATTTAAAGAAACGGCACACATATTGAATGTTTGAAATCAAGAGCATGTTTGATTATGTGTGAAGACGAGACAGAGGCACTCTGCGACCCTTGTATTGACCTCAAACAATATGCGACGTATAACGGCGCACCTCAACACCACTAATGGACTGCGAGTGCCCTAGACTCTTTGTTTTTGTCTATACGAATGAATGCTTTTTAGCATATGATTTAGTAAAATAAAGCTGTTCTTTATTGGGATTTTCAGAGACAATTAACACAACACCATAAGGTTAATATAACTTCTTTCAGAGAAATAATTATGACATAGAAACGTTTTCGATTGAAAGCGTTCATTACCAATAGTGGATTATTGAAACTACACTTTAAGGTGCACCGTGTATAAATAAGATTGCAGAAGCCGTTTTTTAATTTCAACAGGCAGTGCTGAACATAATTTTAGTGATAGTGTACACGAAATAGGTAAATTAATAAGTTGTTTGACGAAGCGTGAATAAGTTCGACAATGTCGTGTTCGAATATGTTATTTGTGATTGCCCTTTGCGCCATTTTTCCGGCGATAGAGGCGGTGACTGCCGACGACGTCCGCACGTTTCTGGCTGCCGATACCTTCAAGCGGATCCTCGCTCTACTATCCGTTCGTGAGACCTCTGCAGAACCAGTCCCATGTCGTGCAAGTAACGGCTGATCTATATCTCATTGCCATCAATGACTTCGACAACGCCGAGCAGAAGTTAACGACGACGGCATTTCTTGAAGTTAAATGGACAGATGAAATCATTGCCGCAAACTGGCAAAACGTCGCCATAGATGACGTTTACGTGCCACAGGGGGACGTTTGGAAGCCAGACCTGGCTCTACAAAATGGATTTGTTACTATGACTGGGTTGGGCAGCAGCTTTCTGTATGTCAAGGTAGCACAGTCAGGTGAAGTTACCTGGAAACCATATCACGTCTTTGAAAGCGGGTGCGAAATTGATGTAACTTTCTTTCCTTTCGATACGACGTCATGCGATTTGACGTTTGTCATCTGGAGCAATACGGTGGACAAGGTGAAGGTTACCAAAGGTACAGTAGGTTTAGACATGGCGTCGTACGAGTTAAACAGCGAGTGGGACATACTGTCTGTAAAGGCGTCGGACTACACCTCTGAAACGTCATCAGGCGTAACGTTCACAATCGAAATGAGAAGAAAGCCTCTATATTATCTCCTTAACATTATGATTCCAGTCATACTTCTCGGCGTTCTTAACGTCTTTGTGTTTGTACTTCCGGCGAGTGCTGGCGAGAAGATCGGCTACTCGGTGACGGCCTTCTTATCATTCGCCGTCTTTCTGACCATCATCAGTACGGAGCTGCCGCAAAACTCGGAGAAGGTATCGACATTCAGCGCGTATATTTTCATCATGACGGTAGTGAGCACGCTGATAGTAACCTTTACCATCTTCCAGCTGTATTACTTCCATCTTGGGGAGGATACACCAGTAACCCGGGGGTTTACTAAACTTGTTCTGCTTACCAGGAGGATCCAGTGCGCATGCTGTGTGGGCTCAGGTCACGTGGCGGTGGACGAGAAGGTCCTGGAAGAGGCCGACCAGATCACGTGGTCCTCAGTCTCCGACAGCTTAGACTACGTATCCTTTTGGATTACGTTGGCCTTCATGCTGATTTTTACGGCCGTCATCACAGGCGTCTCGGCGTCATAACGAGCGGTTCATGGAAGAGCGGTTAATGGCAGCGTGATTCTAGCTAAATTAGACCACGTGGTATAGTGTTTTTGTTTTCCTAGCAAGCTGGAAAAGTTCTACGATGTTATAGCGAAACATACCATTACTCATTATGTATAATACACATTCTATTATTATTGGGGTTCAAATTATAACTATTTTAATATTATGCTGTCTTATAAGCCATGGTATGTGCATAAAGTTTGAAAGTGTGAAAAATAAACGTTAAAAAGAGAAGCTTGTGATAAAAACAGAGTTTCCATGTGATGTCATAGGCACTGATAAGACAGTTGAAGGCAGCCATCTTTGAAGGCAGAAGCTAATGCAGGCCGAAATCTGGATATATGTGTTGTATTAAACACACCGGTGTTTTTATTTTTCAGTCTTATTTTGCTGAATTTTACATCAAATTTAACAGCTTTAATGAAGTATTTTAAATATCAAAACCATATTTTGAAAGGTAATAGATTAAAATAGATTAAAAGATAAAAAATACAACCAAACAGATACACCGTTCTTTTTTTATTTCTGTGTATTTATTCTTCGGGAATTTATCAATTTTAAAAATATTGTGTTACAAAATTGTGAATTTCAAGATCTTTTCAATGGTATATAGCTTTTTGAACCACAAATGAAGAAATTACAAGAAAATACAATTTAGCTTCTATACAATTCATCTGAAAATCCCTTTGAGTTGCCCTCAAAGACGGCTGCCAAGATAAGGGATCTTCACTGATGTGGTAACTGTCTATAGGAGAGTTTTTGCATTCATTCTTGACAGTACCTCAAAATCAACAAAAAGATTCATCAACAAAACGATTCACCGAGCAACATATGTATTTTGTCTGTATAGAACATACACTGGAACCGACAGATGTTTTCTAAATTTTCTGTTGACTCAGAGTTATAATGCACATTCAAATATTTATGACATAAACATGACTCATTTTGTATTATACAAAGGAATAAATGCATTAGTTTGTTTCAAATGTTCCAAGAGTGATAAAATGTTATAGTTCGGTATTACAAATTAAACTATAACAGTGTCTGTTTTTTGTTTTATGTATTTTGTTCCTTTAATTTAAACACGCTGCAGACTTGACACAGTTTCCATAAAATCATCACAGTTTACCAGGAGTCACACACGACACCTAACTGCCATCAAGTGTTTCATTCGGAACACTTCTCTTTCAAAAAGACTCATTCCCCACAAACATGAACGAAAACGGTGTAAATGCAATTTAGGCATTAAAGGTGGTATCCGATTGTTAGTCTTTGTTAAACATATGAAACAATATCTGACCTCTTGTTTGGTGCATTTGTGCATAATTTCTGTAGAAAGAAATACTTTAGTCTATGCTTTGACATTTTCCCACAATATGTCAATTTAAGGCATTAAAACTCGTTAATTACAACTTACAAATTCTTTTTAAATCTATAAATAAGAGTGATTGGGATTCCGACTAAAAATAGACATCGACATCACAGCAGATGACGTTGATGAGTTAAAACGTAAGTGGTCACGTGGTTTTCTTAGTTTAAAAATAGCTAACTTTAAAGCATGGCTCAGATAGGAAGTACATATTTATAATAATGATTGAGGTGTTATGGTTCATTTTCAGACAGGTGTAGGACATCAATAAACAGCATTTTTCGAGATCTGTTCAGTTTATTAAGAGGTGTAATGAAAATATTTTTGAGCCAAACTGTCAGATAACACCTTTAATATATCAGCCTGGTATGATACATATGATGTATTTGGTAAAATGTGAAAAAAAAAACAGCAGGGATATATCCGGTTGTGGGGTTGCACACCCACATCAACAAGGTAAAAGAACAGAGTTGTGAAAACATATACATTTAAGCTTAAAAAAATACTAAGCTTTTAAAGTAAATTTTGTCTGTTGTCCACTTAAGTCAAAGTTAGTGTCCCTAATTGTGTATGTATATCTCACATTTACTGCAACAAAGTTGAATGGATCTGGATTGATTCTAGCACAGCTATATAAGGCACTGTCTTCTACATGTGAGGTATATTGCATTTTCAGTTGCTTTCAAGGTATTAAATGTGTTTATATATTGTTATCTTATTATTGTAGGTATTCATGATGGTGTTTTTAAGAATAATTTTACAACATTTAGGAGACTTTTGTATTTTCTACTGTTTGTACCATATGTATAAGGTATTATTCGCTGGAGGCCATTAATTAGATCAATGTACATGTTGTATTGTATCACGATTTGCTAAGGTTTACTAAGAAACTTCTGCATTGGTGACAAGTTAAGCTGTCAAATATTGATAATTATTTTTATATTAATAATTGTAAAAACTTTCATATTTATTACTGTATGAACTTTCACTATCTATGGGGTTACTAAAATTACATAAAATAATTATGAAACAAGCAAATATCTATTAAGTATATTCAGCTGTTTTCTTTGACAAAACAAAAACAACAGACATCGATCATTATTGTTTATTCGGACATTTTTTGTCAGACGAACTGGCCCCATTTGCAGAAACATTTCTCAGGTTAGATTTTGCTCAAGCTCAAACTTTTCGTCCAAGAAAACGTCTATTTCCAGTATGTTATACTCCATTAATCTGGCAAGGTTAAGGTATTGCTATATAACATTGAGGTGTTAGATATATTACAGGAGTAAACATTAAACAAATTTTGAGCTTGAGCAACATATCAACTAAGTAATGATTCTGCAAGTAGGGCCTGGACAATTGGCACACAACTAGTTCCTGTAATTTTACCACAGTTTGGTACAGTAAGGTCAAAACTCAACAACAGCCTAAAAACTTAGCAATCCACTGCATGCCCATTTTAAGATTTGTGTCGGGTTCAATTTTTCCAGATTATTTTTATAATCATTTGAAGTTCATCTTTACCTGACATGTCTGTGTTCACTTGACATGTCTGTGTTCACTGGACAAACATCTGTCTTCACTTGACACATCTGTGTTTACTTGACCTGTTTGTGTTCATTTGATATGTCAGTGTTGAACTTGAAACGTCTGTGTTCACTTGACACAAATGTATTCACTTGACACCTAAGCAGTGCTGTCCTCACAATGGTTCCATGCCATATTAATAGAAGCATGAATTCAACATGGCTGATGAAACAGTGGACCATTACTCCCACATATGTATAGTATAGAATAGCTGGTGGCATTCTGGTCTGCTTTTTTCAGTTCAATCAGTTCAAATACTTTAAAAGTCTTTGGTCTAATAGACCATACCAAACCAGCAAACTTTAACCAATCAGAAAACAGCAATTCATTTATTCCTTAAAAAGTGCTCACAAGTTAAGGAGGAAAACCTTAAATGCCATTTTCTGTGAACACGGCCTTGATCAGGTTGAGATGAGGTACACATTCCTAAATATCCATATTTATAACTACAAAATCAACGACTATATATTTATATAGGTGCCACTATAGACTAGTGGCTAAATAATTCTTATTAGGGTAGAAAAAAGTGTTAACACACTGTGTCCTGACATGGAGTGCAGATGTAGTTTGTACTTAGGTATCTCAAAAAATGATAGTTCATAGTAGCAATAACAAAGGATGTGACACAATGTATTCTTGAAAGATGTATAATAATGCAAAACACTTTTGCGATGGTCAAGTTGTATGTCTGTGTATCAAAGCTCTGCAAGTCTCTCCCTGCAAGTAGAACACAAACAAGATATAAACTACTGATAAATGTATGGAAAAAAAAAACTTGATATATGAAGACTTTGACTGTATCTAAATTTAAGCAATACAAAACAGCATTGAGATTTTGTTACAAGTAGCATGCAAATCTCATTAACAGGTCATCAACAAACCTGCAGGTCAAGTTTGAGAGGGTTAAGTGATGTTTATAATTGGCACTTGTTGATAAAATAGCACATTCACCAACAAATCTTTTAGTAAAAAATTGCTCAAGTCATGGATTATAAAATTCAGTATATTAAATCTTTGTTCAGCTATAGGTCTGAAAAGTGTGGATGGTACAACTTTAAATTTGCTACTTTTAGTTGAAATTCACATTTGAACTACAGAAAAAAGCTTCTCTTAGTTTGATTCATGTCAATGACTGTGTCTAAGAATGGTTGGTTAATATTGGCCTTTAAACGGAGTTATTCCAATAACAGACTGACAATTTATGGGTCGTCAATGATGTTAATTGTGGGTATTATTAAGAAAATGTCAATTAATAATGGCAGTTATTAAGTTTTACTAAACTAAACAATCAATAGAAAATACATTAAGTTTGCTGATCCCAAATTAATCAGCAACCCTGACAGTAGAGAGAATGGCACTTACATGTCAGCGTCAGTCAGAAATAGTTTGAGATCCTCTCTTCGGCTATCTACAACTTTGTTCAGGCGTCCATGGCAAATGGTTGGGAAGATCTGACTCATGTCCTGAAAAGATTCATGAAATTACAGATCTATTGTTCTGAATTGTTTTGTTTTTGAAATACATTGCCGGGACCATTTTATGATCATTATAGCAACGTTCAGCTTTTGATTGAGAAAGACCCCAGACACATGTCCAGGTAGAACCACTGGTGCACCGCAAGTCAACTGGAAGACCTTCTCACATAAGTCTTTAGTCCCGAACAGGACTCAAACCCATGCGGTGAGAGGCTAAGCAGTCAGAGGATTTACAAATCAGCAAATCTACCACTACATCACAAGCACCCCCTCTTTGTTCTGAACTGTGCATTTTGTTAAGAAGATTCATTAATGTAGAATATATTTATTGTTCTGCATTCATGGATATTTGTAACAAAAAGACTCATGAAGCTGTTTTTTCTTTGTTGTTTTTTGTGATTTTTAGTGTCCTGCCAGCAATATGTCATTTGTACCATGTGCAGTTATACTTGCTTTACACTGGGCCAACCAGTTTTTTGTTACAAGGTATCAACATAATTAATGGTCATTTATTTATTTGGGTTTTACGGCACACCGACACTTAACAGGTCATACGGCACCCAATACAAAGAAGTTTAAGGTGAATAGAGCATAATCAGCTTAAAACTAAACTGCGTGAGTAAAATATAGAAAAATAAAAAAATAATCTGAACTGTATTTGAAAACAGGTTAATATATTAAACGATTTAAAAATGTATAATGTTCGCTAAATAAACAGTTTAAAAATTTACAACATATTAAGAATACCAATCTTATTCAAGAAGCATAATTAATGGTCATATTGACAATGTCAAGCTTATTAATGGTAGGGAAGTCCCTAGAAAAATTCCCCATATGGAAGTACTTGCCTCTAGCAAAACTTGAACCCACCTGGTGAGGGGCTGAGGAGTTACCAGTCAGCAGCTTCAACTGCTTTGCCATGGCTGCACCAGGCCAACCAGAACTTAAATTACTTTTACATGCTGTGTAAGTAGGATATATCAATTCTATTTTTAAAAACTTGTCTACTCTCTGCTAAGAAAACAATCCCTAAGGTACAAGAGTCCTACCATGGTACCTTTCTTTGTGAAGAGATGTACCTTTTTCATGAAGAGGTTCCTTTCTATATAGATACAACTGTAACACTTTTTAGTAAGAAAGCAAAGACAGATATCACTTAGATTGTGCATAGCAACACAAAAGCAACAATTGTTATTGTAGTCATAGTATGAACTGTCAATTTTCCAAAGATTACATGGTCATTAAACATGTTTAAAGGTGGTATCCTACAGTTTACACCAAAATTTCTTTCCTAAAATAACCAAATAATTCATTGTTACCTAAAAAGGTTCTGCAAAATGCTTTCATTAACATCCTAGAGCAAACAGTTAAGAATAAATCCTTAAACATCATTACAAACAGGTATTTCTTATCCAAGCCACGCTGCAGAAAGTTATTTTTAAACTTAGAAAATCATGTGACCACTTGTGACCATGAAACAATGTAAGATTTATCATTTAGGTTTAGTGCTTCCATTTCCTAAGGCTTGGAAATGTTATTAACCGTAGATTAAACCAAGAACCATGGTACCTAGGACAGGTGCTATACCTGCAGCCTCTCCCTGTCCTCTATGTCATCAACTACCTACCATGATCTTGTTCTTATCTTGGACATCAACCAGCAGGTTGAAAAGGCTCTCCAGAACTGTGTACCTGTAATATGCATGTGTAGAACAAATTGTTATATACATATGTGGAACATCTTGTAATAAATATGTGTAACAGATTGTAATACATATGTGTGAAACAAATTGTAAAACACATATGTGGAAAAAATGGTTATACACATAAGTGGAAAAAACTGTACTTTACATGGGTAGAAAAATTTGCAATACACATACATGGAAAGTCTTGTAATAAATATGGTTAACAAACTGTATTACATATATGTAAAACAAATTGTAAAACACATGTGGAATAAATGGTTATACACATTAGTGGAACAAATTGTACTTTACATGGTTAGGATAAATTGTAATATGCATATGTTGAACAACTTGTAATAAATATGTGTAACAAACTGTCATACATATGCGTAGAAAAAATTGTAAAATGCACACATGGAACAAATCGTTATACACATAAGTGGAACAAATTGTACTTTACATGGTTTAAAAAAATCGTAATATATATATGTGGAAAATTTTGTCATAAATATGTAGAACAATTTGTAATACACACTGTGAAACAAATTGCTACAAACATGTGGAACAAATTCTAAGTTACATGTGTAGAAAAATTTGTAATACCCATATGTGAAACAAATTGTAATACATATATGTAGAACAATAAAAAATAAGATTGTTGGCTAACTATGAAGCAGTGTGTTCTATAAGATTAAAAAAAATGTACAAGAAATAGCCACATACATATATTAGTGTGCTCCCTGACCAACTTGACATATTTACAAGAATGCCACTAGTCTATGATGACACAATGACCTTATATATGACCTTGACCTTGAGGGTTATATTTGTAACTGTTATGTCCGACACATCTTCAAGTATGGTGCCCAGGTAATAATTAAAGCGTCCAAGGTTCACTACATTTATGGAATAGAGGTCTGGCAGGTGAATTATCTTGTGCCCTAACATTGTATTGCGCCACAAGTTAGGTGTGAGGTTTTAAATAATATAGTAATCATCGCAGGTTAGAATCCAGCAAATACATTAAGACTTTTTTTATAATACATAATCAATGAAAAGGGAATCTGACAAGGTTTTACTCAGGTCAATTTTGTTTATGTATATTTCAATTCAAGTCTTAATACTTTATTATTTTAAATGCTATTTGAATTGAAACATATGAGCACATGTTTTAAATTAAACATATCATTTAAGATGTTAAAATAGATCAGTTTATGTACCTTGTTGGTATTGGTAACTTAATATACTTACCTTATGTTAAAAATGCAGACATTTACAGGTACCAGATAAAGTGATTTAGATATACAGAGTTGCTATGTTCATTATGAGCTTAAAAAAAACACTGATGGATTTGCAGGGGATTCAAATCTGGGAAAAAATATAATAAGAACAAGAGTCTAATTAGACCGAAGTGTCAATGAATGTTTTCTGTTTTTCTTAAATGCATCAGTGGTTCTACGTTCTAGATGTAAGTCTTGGGTCTTCCTCTACAAAAAGCCATTATAACCATAATTGTGTCAATGTGTCAATGTAACGAGAAAACAAGAAAAAAAAGAAAAGAAACTTAGAATGATTTGCATGTCTGTAAATTTTCCTGGCTTACCCAATCAATTCTTATTTAGGCAGGCCAGCTTTTGAATACAGCGGTCAAATTAAAGATTTTTATCTATTGTGTCAGCCAGATGAGGAGTTGTTTGAATAACTGATAATAAAATGTAGCTATGGCTAAGACACAAAAGTGGAATGAAAGGGTGGATGGTGAGTGTATCTACATATTTACTATCCTTCAGGGCCAATGTGTATAAAAAAAATAAACACATGAACATGTTAACACTGTAAATAAACTACTACAGTATCAAAATGATTAAAGGTCAACTTTTTACATCATAAATAACCATGTACAGATTAACTTGATATATCTTACTTTGAAACAGAATAATTCATGAAACAAGAGGCACATGATGGCCCTAAATCGCTCACCTGAGGACACAGGCTTTTAGTAGGCTCATATCTGGTGTCAAGTAATTAAGAGTTATTTACATTAGATATCTTTGGTGAAGATTGGACCATCAGTATGACCACTAGGTTGATAACATTTTCAAAACTTTTACCTTGTAACATACTGAATCCAACTGACCCACTTCAAAACATATATAAAATTTCATACTGGCAAACATTCTGGCCAAGTTTTGTGAAGATTGGGCCATCAATGTGGCCTCTAAAGTGTTTTCACATGATTTTTCTAAAATGTTACCTTGTGACCTACTTTTTGACCCCCATGACCCAATAATATATTCATTCAAGATTTCAAGCAGACAAACATTCTGATCAAGTTTGGTAAAGATTGGGCTATGAATGTGGCCTCAAGTGTGTTCACATGCTTTTTAAAGTTTTGACCTAGTGACCTCTTTTTTGACCCCACATGACCCATCAACGAACTCGTCCAAGATTTCATGCAGACAAACATTTTGACCAAGTTTGATGAAGATTTGCCTGTGGCCTCTAGTGTGTTCACAAGATTTGACCTAGTGACCTACCTTTTGACCCCACATGAACCAGTTATGAACTCATATAACATTTTATGCAAGCCAACATTCTGATCAAGTCTAGTGAAGATTGGGTTATAAATGGGGCTTCTAGTGTGTTCACAAGCTTTTTCTAAGATTTGACTTAGTGACATACTTTTTGACTCCACGTGAACCAATGACGAACTCATCCAAGATTTCATGCAGACACACATTCTCATCAAGTTTTTTTGAAGATTGGGCCATAAATGGGGCCTCTAGTGTGTTCACAAACTTTTTCTAAAATTTGACCTAGTGACCTTCTTTTTGACCCCATGTGACCAATAACAAACTCATCCAAGATTTTATGCAGACAAACATTCACACTAAGTTTGAGAAAGACTGGCCTTTAAATGTGTCCTCTAATGTGTTCACAAGCTTTTTTTAATACTTGACCTAGTGACCCAACGTGACCCAGTTACGAACTTATCGCAAGATTTCATGCAGACAAACATTCTGACCAAGTTAAGTGAAGACAGGGCTATAAATGTGGTCTCTAGGGGGTTCATATGTTTTTCCTAAAATTTGACCTAGTGACCTTCTTTTTGACCCCAGGTGACGCGATAACGAACTCATCCAAGATTTCATTTAAAGATTTGATAAAAACTGTGGCCTCTAGCGTGTTTACAAGCTAAAATGTTGACGAAAGACGTTGGACGATGGACAAAACGATATCAGAAAAGCTCACCTTGAGCACGTTGTGCTCAGGGGAGCTAAAAAGTAATAAACAAATGCTTAAATATTTAAAAAAATAAAATAAAACTGAACTTTTCTTCATATACTCAACTTATTTAAAGGTGGTATCCAATGGTTTGTCCCAATTTTCTTTTCTCAAACATCCAAATAAATTATTGTAACATGAAAAGATCCTGTGGAATGCTGTTTATTAATGTTCTCTGTCTAGTTGAAATGTGAAGCATAACACTCCACTTGTCTTGATAAACATGTATTTTCTATATGAGCCGCACTGCACAGTAAGCTATTTTTAAACTATGCAAATGTGACCACTTACTTTTGATATCATGTTTATCATCAAACAGCTAACACTATGCGACATCCGTGTCTACTTTTAGCAGAAATTCCAGCCAATGTTATTTATAGATTTGGAAAAAAAGTATATTTAGAGAAATTTATTCATATCAGTATAAGTTAATGTTAAAATGATGCCGAAATTAACCTAAACAGGCATAATATATTGTAACATACATTTTATGTAGGCAAACTGTCAGATACCACCTTTACGATAAATCTACTCACGGAAGTTCCCCCAGCACAAGTGATGTGTTTGACGAATACCAGATAAAGTATTTCCTGCAAACAAACAAATACATACATAGCTCCCATTTTATGTATGCCAACATGTATGTGACTTATAAACTTCTTTCAACTGAAGTCGTAAACATATCTGGGACTGGTTGGATAACCATCTGGGGGATGTATACAGGCCAAGGAAATAGTTCACAGAAATTAGCTTTAAAGGATGAACTTGTGGTTTAAAAATGTACCATTATATTCTGTGAGAATTCTAGTAAAGGCAACACAATGCCAGAGCATGGCATCATCATCCTGGACACTATATCAAAATGTAGTCAGTTATGCTTAGATTTTAATATTATGCAACATTTTTGACAATGTTAAAAATAATTGTCATTTTTAACTAATTGTCCCCTGAGGGTGTTCACCTAAATACGAAATACATGCATACTGTAGTTTTGTCAGCAAGAAGTGCATTTCTAAGGTTCAAAGTATAAAAAATTATGGATAGTTTGAGTCTGTTAGCTTAAGGATTAGTGAAATTCAGTATTGGAAACTAGCTTGTGCATAACAGTTAAATTTCTGTAAAAAACATTGTTTATATGGTTGTCTTGAATACTAACACACTGCATACAAACACCGTTATAAAAATGTCAGATGAAAATGTCAGGGAATAATGCCAGTATTCACCAACGGTTCTTAGGTAAGAATTGCTCAAGCTATCGATTTCAATCCACAATATCTTCATTTTGCATTAAGCTACATGTCTTTCTTTTGCATTACACTTTAACGTTGCTACATTGAGACTAAAATCACATAAAAACTTCATAAATAAACTAAGTTTTGTTGGTATGAAAACTTTGACTCGGGCTTAAGTCAAAACTTAGGCTTAAGAATGGTTGGTGAATATGGGCCTAATTCTGGGAACCTTTTGCTCAGCCTTATTAAGTAAGGCTGTCACAGAGGGCTTTTACAGTGAAGACATCACTTTCACAATATCTGAACTTTGAGCACTTTCTGGCAGACACAAGTTTTGTTAAAGGCTGGCATGTTTAACAAAACAATTTCAAAATAACTGCCTCTCTCTACATATAATCTTGATTTATTTTGAAACTGACAGGCATAGATTTGTATATTGTTTGTTTATTGGGTTTATCACCAACCAACAGTATTTCAGTTATTTGGAGACGGTGTCTACTTGAAGTAGATGTAGTGCTGCCTTCACTGTGTATAGCATACAGTGAACACCTGGCATGATACCACACCCAGTCACATTATCCTGGCACCAGGCCAACCAGTCATGGAGCTACCCTTATGAGCACTAGCAAGGGAGCAATACCATTACCATTTTTAACGACTTTGGTATGTCACAATCGGAGATTGAACTCGGGGCATAGATATGTTGTTCATGTTTATTTGTTAATAATTTTGAACCCTACTACATCTTTAACAAAGTAAACATTTTTTACTATTGCAGCCCAACAAAGAATCCAATCAAAACTTAACTGGGGGCGCCTGTTCGATAGGTAAAAGTCACCAACTTGGTTTGAGTCCCAGTGGAGGCAAGAACTTTTATGTAGGGAGGTTTTCAAGCTAACCTGCAGTATGCCGGCAGTTCTACCCAGACATTAGTATGGGGTATTCCCCCTGCAATAATGAGCTCAAAATTGCCAATTTGGCCAAAATTGGGTCAGAGCAACAAAAAACATAACAAAAAAACCCACACAAAAAAAACCATCTTACCAGGCTGGCTTCAATTCTTGGTTATTGAGAACAGTCTGCATAAGGCTTCCATATACCTTTCCTGTCATCCTAAAATGTGCAGATTATATTTAGATTTAGACTTCATAAATGAAATTATGATAATTACAAAAAAAAGAAGAATATTTTGAAATACTTCAAGCTGTAAATGCTTGTAGGAACTAATCATTTTCTGATAACTTACCTAATAAAGACAAACCAATTTTGAAAATTTTACTAAGACTTACTAAATCCTAGAAAATTTATTTATTTATTTGGGTTTTACGGCACACCGACACTTAACAGGTCATAACAAAAAAAAAGTTTTATGCAAATAGAGAATAATCAGGTTAAAACTAAACTATGTGAGTAAAATATAGAAAAATACAAAAATCTATCAGGTTAAAATAATGCGAACTATAAGTGAAAATTGGTTAATATATTAAACAGTTTCCTAGAAAATTTACATTGACTAATTTCTGTTTAACATACCTACCTTTTTTCTAGCAAATATTTTTGCTTAGACTTGCTCATTTCTGCTATTATTGGGTTATATTTCACATGTGATAGTGTACACTTGTTTCCCCAAATCATGGTAATCGTTTTCACAAACATTCTCAATGTTATTTTATGTGTCATTATCTCAAATTTGTAAAAATAAATCTGGCCCATTTTAGATCTTGGCAAATCTACAAAGGAAAACTATTTCTAAAAGATCTAATTACTAATTTCCGGCAGATCTACTTATTCAATGCATTTCTGGTAGATCTACGTATTTAATGCATTTTAGGCAGATCTACTTATTTAATACATTTCTGGCAGATCTACTTATTAAATACATTTCTGGCAGATCTACTTATTTAATGCATTTCAGGCAGATCTACTTATTTAATGCATTTCTGGCAGATCTACTTATTAAATACATTTCTGGCAGATCTACTTATTTAATATATTTCTGGCAGATCTACTTATTTAATGCATTTCTGGCAGATCTACTTATTAAATACATTTCTGGCAGATCTACTTATTTAATATATTTCTTGCAGATCTACTTATTCAATGCATTTCTGGTAGATCTACTTATTTAATACATTTTAGGCAGATCTACTTATTTAATATATTTCTGGCAGATCTACTTATTTAATACATTTCTGGCAGATCTTCTTATTTAATACATTTCTGGCAGATCTTATTTAATACATTTTAGGCAGATCTACTTATTTAATACATTTCAGGCAGATCTACTTATTTAATACATTTCAAGCAGATCTACTTATTTAATACATTTCTGGCAGATCTTCTTATTTAATACATTTCATGCAGATCTACTTATTAAATACATTTCTGGCAGATCTACTTATTTAATACATTTCTGGCAGATCTACTTATTTAATACATTTCTGGCAGATCATCTTATTTAATACATTTCTGGCAGATCTACTTAGTTAATATATTTCTGGCAGATCTACTTATTTAATATATTTCTGGCAGATCTACTTATTTAATACATTTCTGGCAGATCTACTTATTTAATACATTTCAGGCAGATCTACTTATTTAATGCATTTCTGGCAGATCTACTTATTTAATACATTTCTAGCAGATCATCTTATTTAATACATTTCTGGCAGATCTACTTATTTAATATATTTCTGGCAGATCTACTTATTTAATGCATTTCTGGCAGATCTACTTATTTAATGCATTTCTGGCAGATCTACATGTACTTATTTAATACATTTCTGGCAGATCTATTTATTTAATACATTTCTGGCAGATCTTCTTATTTAATACATTTCTGGCAGATCTACTTATTTAATATATTTCTGGCAGATCTACTTATTTCATACATTTCTGGCAGATCTACTTATTTCATACATTTCTGGCAGATCTTCTTATTTAATACATTTCTGGCAGATCTACTTATTTCATACATTTCTGGCAGATCTACTTATTTAATACATTTCTGGCAGATCTACTTATTAAATACATTTCTGGCAGATCTACTTATTTAATGCATTTCAGGCAGATCTACTTATTTAATACATTTTAGGCAGATCTACTTATTTAATATATTTCTGGCAGATCTACTTATTTAATACATTTCTGGCAGATCTTCTTATTTAATACATTTCTGGCAGATCTTATTTAATACATTTTAGGCAGATCTACTTATTTAATACATTTCAGGCAGATCTACTTATTTAATACATTTCAAGCAGATCTACTTATTTAATACATTTCTGGCAGATCTTCTTATTTAATACATTTCAGGCAGATCTACTTATTAAATACATTTCTGGCAGATCTACTTATTTAATACATTTCTGGCAGATCTACTTATTTAATACATTTCTGGCAGATCATCTTATTTAATACATTTCTGGCAGATCTACTTAGTTAATATATTTCTGGCAGATCTACTTATTTAATATATTTCTGGCAGATCTACTTATTTAATACATTTCTGGCAGATCTACTTATTTAATACATTTCAGGCAGATCTACTTATTTAATGCATTTCTGGCAGATCTACTTATTTATTACATTTCTAGCAGATCATCTTATTTAATACATTTCTGGCAGATCTACTTATTTAATATATTTCTGGCAGATCTACTTATTTAATGCATTTCTGGCAGATCTACTTATTTAATGCATTTCTGGCAGATCTACATGTACTTATTTAATACATTTCTGGCAGATCTATTTATTTAATACATTTCTGGCAGATCTTCTTATTTAATACATTTCTGGCAGATCTACTTATTTAATATATTTCTGGCAGATCTACTTATTTCATACATTTCTGGCAGATCTACTTATTTAATGCATTTCTGGCATATCTACTTATTTAATACATTTTTGGCAGATCTACATATTTAATACATTTTTGGCAGATCTACTTATTTAATACATTTCTGTCAGATCTACTTATTTAATGCATTTCTGGCAGATCTACTTATTTAATACATTTCTGGCAGATCTACTTATTTAATACATTTTTGGCAGATCTACTTATTTAATATATTTCTGGCAGATCTACTTATTTAATACATTTCTGGCAGATCTACTTATTTAATGCATTTCTGGCAGATCTACTTATTTAATACATTTCTGGCAGATCTACTTGTTTAATACATTTTTGGCAGATCTACTTATTTAACTCATTATCTGGTTAATCTACTTATTCAACTCATTTCTGACAAATCTACTTATTCAACTCATTTCTGATAAATCTACTTATTCAACTAATTTCTGGTAAATCTACTTATTTAATTCATTATCTGGTAAATCTACATATTTTATTCATTATCTGGTAAATCTACTTATTCTAACTTATTTCTGGTAGATATACATATTCCAAATTGTTTCTGGTAGATCCACTTGTTCTTACTCATTTCTGGAAGATCTACTTGAAGTCACATTGTTCAACCAGTCTGACATGGCTCCCTGTGCAAGCTTGGAAAATCTGGCTCTGAGCTGCAGCGAAATATTGTGGGAAATTTATATAAGAAGTTATAAAATATATGATTAAGGTATAGTTAGATTTTAAATTTAAAAAATGATGAATAATGATGAATCTAAATTTTATTTGTTAAACAGAAAATGCAATTTTATTTGTGTTAACTGTATACATGTATAGGATTATTTACATGTGGTTTCATCTGCCTGAAATGTATAGAAAACAAGAGGATCATGATGGCCCTTATTTGCTCCTATCTAGCATTAAGTAATTAAGAGTTATTTACTTTAGAAATCTTTGGTGAAAATTGGAACATAAGAGAGAAATCTGGGGTGATCATGACATTTTCTAGGATATGACCAAGTGACCTACTTTTTGACCCATGTGACCCAGTTCCAAGCTCATTTCAAACATTCAGGTATCCATTCTGGCCAAGTTTAATGAAAAAGGGGCCATAAACGTGGCCTCTAGCGTGTTGACAACGTATGTCTAAGATCTGACCTAGTGACCTACTTTTTGACCCAACATGACCCAGTAACAAACTCATCCATGATTCTATGCTGGATAATATTCTGGATTTGTGAAGATTGGACCATAAATGTTGCTTCTAGCATTTCCAAAAGTTTTTTTTTATAAGATCTGATTTAGTGACCTTCTATGTGACACCACATGACCTAGTTAAGAACTCATCCAAGGGAAAATGTTTTTATACATGAAAAATGTTATAAGCCCTGATGGATACTTATACATATAATAAAACAAGGAAAGGAGCTATTACAAAAGTATATATTTATTATTTAACCAAAAGTGGCTAACTATTGGTTGTAGCTGGATTGGATAGATAAGTCATAAATTAAAGGTCAAGTTAGCAGGTAAAACACTATCATTGAAGCGAAAGTTCCCAGGTTTTAGTATACATGACACTGTAAATGTCATTGCTTGAGACCAACCAGAAAGATAGCAATACTTTTTCTGTGACAGCTCAATAAATGTAGTTTTTTTATATTATTAAATTATCTTATTTAACAATTAAATGAAGTAAATGTAATCCTTTGCTACTCACCTCAATGTCATGACCTTCCTTCTCCATCAGAGAGAGTGCTGGGGTCCAATTGGCCATTTGGGCTCGTTTCTCATATGCATCTGTAGAATAACAAATGGTTATTTGCAAGGTCTGATATTAGTTGTAAGACATGACTGTAAAAGGATTAACATCAATAGCAGGTACTGTAAGATAGTTGCCTTTGGTAATTACCCATTCCCCCACTTACTCAGTCCCATGCCCACCTACTCTGTTCCATGTCCACCCACTCATTCCCATGCCCACCTTCTCAGTCCAATGCTCACCTACTTAGTCCCATGCCACTCACTCAGTCCCATGCCCACCCACTCAGTCCAATGTCCACCTACTCAGTACCATGCCCACCCACTCAGTCCTATGTCGACCCACTCAGTCCCATGCTCACCTACTCAGTCCTATGTCCACCCACTCAGTCCCATGCCGAGCCACTTGGTCCCATGCAACCCACTCAGTCCCATGTCCACCCACTCACTCCAATGTCCACCCACTCAGTCCCATGCTCACCCACTCAGTCCCATACCACTCACTCAGTCCCATGCCACCCACTTAGTCCCATGCCACCCACTCAGTCCCATGTCCCCCACTCAGTCCAATGCCTACCTACTCAGTATATGTTCACCCATACAATCCCATGACCGCCCACTCAGTCCCATGCCACCCACCCAGTCCTATATCCACCCACCCAGTCCCATGCCACCCACTTAGTCCCATGTTCACCCACTCAGTCCCATGTTTACCCACTCAGTCCTATGCCCACCTACTGAGGTACATGCCCACCTACTGAATCCCATATCCACTTGCTCAGTCTTATGTCAACCTACTGAATCTCATGCCAAACCCACTCAATCCCATGCTCACCCACTCAGTCCCATGCCCACATACCAAGTCCTATGTCCACCCACTAAGTCCCATGCTCACCTACTCTGTATATGCCCACCCACTCAGTCCCATGACCGCCCACTCAGTCCCATAACCACCCACTTAGTTCCATGCTCACTTACTCAGTACATGCCCACCCACTCAGTTCTATGCCCGCCGACTCAGTCCCATGCTCACCTACTCAGTGCTATGTCCACCTACTCAGTCTCTTGCCCACCCACTGAGTCCCATGTCCACCTACTGAATCCCTTATCTTCTTGCTCAGTCTTATGCCCACCCACTGAGTCCCATACCCACCCACTTAGTCCCATGCCCACCCACTTAGTCCCATGTCCACCTACTGAATCCCTTATCTTCTTGCTCAGTCTTATGCCCACCTACTGAGTCCCATACCCACCCACTTAGTCCCTTGCCCACCCACTCAGTGCTATGTCCACCTACTTAGTCTCTTGCCCACCCACTCAGTCCCATGTCCACCTACTGAATCCCTTATCTTCTTGCTCAGTCTTATGCCCACCCACTGAGTCCCATACCCACCCACTTAGTCCCTTGCCCACCCACTTAGTCCCATGTCCACCTACTGAATCCCTTATCTTCTTGCTCAGTCTTATGCCCACCTACTAAGTCCCATGTCACACCCACTCAATCCCATGCTCACCTACTCAGTCCCATGTCCACCTACCCAGTCCTATGCCCACCCACTATGTCCCATGCCCAGCCACTCAGTCCTATGCCCACCCACTCAGTCCCATGCCCACCCACTTAGTCCCATGTCCACCTGCTTAGTCCCATGCCCACCTGCTCAGTCCCATGCCCACTTACTAAGTCCCATGCGCACCCACTGAGTTCCATGCCCACCCACTGAGTCCCATGACCTTTAAGTATATTTTTTAAACCAATTTAAGTTTGTTTATTTGTTGAGTTTATCATCCCACCTACGGTATTTTAGTTATCTGGAGATGGTGTCCACATGAAGCAGATATAGTGCCGCCTTCACTGTGTATAGCATGCCACGAACCACCTGGCGTAATACCACACCCAGTCACATTATCCTGACACCGAGCCAACCAGTCATGGAACTACCCTTATATATGCTTGAGCCTTAGCAAGGGAGCTATATCACTACCATTTTTTATGACTTTGATACATCGGGGCCCGGGTTTAAACTTGGGGCCTCCCATACCTGGAGCCGACGCTCTACAGATTGTGCTTCCGAGGTCCGATTCAATTTAAGTCTGTGTGTGTGAACACAGTATTAAGGTATACTATAATTCTGGTCTACATTGCTTACCTCTCCATATATCTAGGAGATGGCCGTATTCCCTGTATGTGTCAACGTTATCACACAATACGGATACCACATAACGAGGGATGGGTGCATGCTGAAAAATAAAGGAATACATAAACCAAATATCAAAGCTCTAGCTTTTGTGGTTTCTGACAAGAAGATTTTCAAAGTTTTCCTACATAGACATATAGCCCAGCAGTTTCAAGAGATGTTGTTTGAAAGTATTGAAAGATGCTTGATGTAGGATGGTCACAAAAGCTTACACAGAGCATAAGCTCAGGTGAGCTAAAAAGGACAAATCATTAATAAATGTTTCTTGATTCATGGCAGTGAATCCTGGGCACCGTCCACCTCAGACTTACATCAATTACAACGTAATGATAGAGCTATGGTCCATTGGATCTGCAGTGTTAAGCCTAATGATAATGTCACCACAGACTCTCTGTACACCAAATTAGGAATTCAAGAGGTAGCCATAGCTCTCCGTACCAAACGCCTGAGGTGGTATGGCCATGCTTCTTGCAACAATTGTACCAACTCGATTATTAACATGGATATTTCAAGCGCCCGTGGGCGTGGAAGACCTAGAAAATCGTGGTCTGATTGCATCAAGACCGATTTAAGTGTATGTGGTATGGGCAATACCAGTCCACACAACAGGGACGAATGGAGAGCTGGTGTTAGACGCTCAAGCCGCCTGCTGCCTACCTCAGTATCTGGGACACCCGCAGCAGATGACAAATAAACTCAGGATATGAAGGATATGATATGATGATGAGGGAGCATAGTAAAGATGAACAAAAGTCTCAATTTTTTCTATCAGGTAGAGTATTTTTTTTTGTATATCTAGATAAAAAAAAGTCTTTACCTACTCATCATACAAGTCACCTGAGTGACAATTTCCACTTTCTATATAAGGACAGTCAGTAATGGGTAAGAAGACAGTCACTAATGGGTAATAAAAGACAGTCACTAATGGGTAACAAAAGACAGTCACTAATGGGTAATAAAAGGCATCCACTAATAGGTAGTAAAAGACCATCGCCAATGAGTAGTAAAATACAATCACTACTGTGTAGTAAAAGGCAATCAATAATGGGTAACAAAAGACAGTCATTAATGGGTATTAAAAGACCGTCACAAAGAAGTAGTAAAGACAGTCACTAATGGGTAACAAAAGACAGTCACTAATGGGTAACAAAAGACAGTCACTAATGGGTAATAAAAGACAGTCACTAATGGGTAACAAAAGACAGTCATTAATGGGTATTAAAAGACCGTCACAAAGAAGTAGTAAAGACAGTCACTAATGGGTAACAAAAGACAGTCACTAATGGGTAATAAAAGGCATCCACTAATAGGTAGTAAAAGACCATCGCCAATGAGTAGTAAAATACAATCACTACTGTGTAGTAAAAGGCAATCAATAATGGGTAACAAAAGACAGTCATTAATGGGTATTGAAAGACCGTCACAAAGAAGTAGTAAAGACAGTCACTAATGGGTAACAAAAGACAGTCACTAATGGGTAACAAAAGACAGTCACTAATGGGTAATAAAAGACAGTCACTAATGGGTAACAAAAGACAGTCATTAATGGGTATTAAAAGACCGTCACAAAGAAGTAGTAAAGACAGTCACTAATGGGTAATAAAAGACAGTCACTAATGGGTAGTAAAAGACAGTCACTAATGAGTAGTTAAAGACAATCACTAATTGGTAATAAAAGACAGTCATTAATGGGTATTAAAAGACAGTCACAAAGAAGTAGTAAAGACAGTCACTAATGGGTCATTAAAGACAGTCACTAATGGGTAGTAAAAGACAATCACTAATGAGTAGTAAAAGACAATCACTAATGGGTAATAAAAGAACGTAACTAATGGGTAGTGAAAGACAGTCACTAATGGGTAATAAAAGATAGTCACTAATGGGTAATAAAAGACAGTCACTAATGGGTAATAAAAGACAATCACTAATGAGTAGTAAAGACAGTCACTAATGGGTAATAGAAGAAATTACTTATGGGTAATAAAAGACAGTCACTAATGGGTAGTAAAAGACCATCACTAATGAATAGTAAAAGACAATCACTAATGGGTAATTAAAGATGGTCACTAATGGGTGATAAAAAATATATAGCCCCAGACAGCATAAAAGGATAAGCAATCTTGATCTAAATGTTACAATGAGGTGATGAATGTGGCGGTAATAAGAAGTATGACAATGATAATTGTGATAATGGTTATTATGATGATAATGGTAATGATGGTGGTAATGATGATTGTGATCATGGTGATGATGATGGTGATAATTATGATTATTGTGATTATGATGATTTATGAAGATGATGGTGTTGAGGACAATAATGGTGATGATGATGTCAATGTTGATAAATTACAGTGATGATAGTAGGTAATAAATAACAATGGTGATTATGATGATAATGGTAATGTTGATGATGAAAATAATAATGGGAGTGATGATGTAGTTGCTGATGCTGAGGGTTACGATAGGCATTGAGATGATACTTACAAAGGGGTAGACTTCTCTGTATATCTGCATCATCTCTGAACAAGTGTCAGTCTTAGCCAGGGTCACAAGGAGGTCGTTGCTGGGAAAATAAGAGATGAACAAGCTAAGTAGTGTTGTATTAAAATATGTAGTGGTATATATACACAATAGAATGAATAATAACTAGTTCTCTATTACGTAAAAAAATAGTATTTCTCAATGCCTAATTGTTCATAATGTCACTGAATTCATAGATATGGGTGCATCTGGTTTCATTAACATTCCTTGAAAATTTTAGAAGTCCACTGTAGGCAATTTTTTTTATAAAAATTACAATCATTAACAAACTTAAAAATATTTTACTGTATAACATATGTGTATAACTATTGTTTATTGACAAAAAGACATAAAAGATATAAATTGTAAAATATTGAAATTAAAATCCCTCATAAACAAAGGACTAACAGTTTACCAATGTATTCAAAAACATGCAGAGGTAGGGTTCAATTTTAAAACAGTGACATTAAAAAAACAAATGTGAGGTGCAAGGTGTCAAAGTCAAGACAATATCTCCTCACCACATGGCTTGCTCTACTGATCTGTTAGTGGGAATGTAATGGATGCCCATCTTCTTCTTCAAGTTGAACAACATCATGGCAGTCTCTGAATTCTTGCAGAATTTAGCCTGAGTGACAGCAAAACAAGCATTAAGGGTCAAAATGTCATTTTGTGGTATAATGTTAAACCAACAGTCAAGCTGGAATGGGTATTCTGTTGTATAGGCCTCTAGCTCACTGTTGTGTCTTAGTCAAAGTAAACAACAGCAAAAATTAATAAAAAAAACTGTAAGAATAAATAACAAGTTCATTTGATTCAAAATGTAAAATAAAATCCAGATAGAAAATGTCAACAGCATTTTACTTGAACCTCTTGTGACAACTTTTCAGTTGTCAAATCTGCTTCGATAACATTCTTGAAAAGTTGTAATACTTAAAAATAACATGAATTTTGGTTATTTGGAATTGGAAAATGTCTAACATCATGAGGGTGTATGGGGGATCAAGAATCTGAGAAGAATCAAGGATGGAAATTTGCCGGCATTTTGGCCGATACTGAGCAGCAACATTTCTATCACTATAGCACAGGAGCACTTATAAGGTGCCCAGGGACTGAACCAGGCCGGTCCATTATACTGACAATGATGAGTGTGAAGTGCTGTCCCCTTAACCCTGAGCGTCAGGAGGGAAGCCACTACTACCAACTTTTAAGTCTTTGGTTTGACCCAGCCGGGGGTTGAACCCGCGACCTCCCAATCCGCAAGCCGATGCTCTACCATCTGAGCTATTGCGGCCGGTATAGAAGCAAGGATGATCAGCAGATCTTCTGGTAGATCATGGAACATAAAAGTTTTCATCTGTTTGGGCCGTGAACTCTAGATATAAGGGTAACCATCCACCTTCTTAAAACTTGTATATTAAAATATCTTGGTTCAATTTCTATACTCTCAGTGCTCTTATACATAAAAAGCAATTTAAGCTAGACAAACCCATAGTTAATTCAGAGAGTCAGAAATTACAGTCTTTGCATTCTTAAAGGCCTTATTACACTAAATGTCTAAACAAAACAAAAACTACTTTTTTAAAATAATAAAAAAAAAAACACACAAAAAAAACCACCCCAAAACAACAAAAAAAAGTGAGTAAGATAGAAAACAAAACACATATCAATATACTCACAATTTCCATCCCTCGTCGGAAAAAGTTATCTGGAAAAAAACAAAACAGGGGTTAATAATTCTAAAATCAACTTAATCATATGTATTGCTGATCTTCCTAAAAATGAATGAGAGACAATTATTCAGAGCTTCAGATTCAGGAAATTATCTAAAATAGGGCAGCAAGTATATCCTACATTAACCAAACCCTATATTGCTGATAATAGTCTACTTATCATGTCATGTAAAAATACACAAGATAGTACTTTCATAGTTATGTGATCTTGAAAGAAAATTAAGTGGACACCGTCTCCAGATAATTGAAATACTGTTGGTGGGACGATAAACCCAACAAACAAAACAAATTCACAAGAAGAGGGACAACAGAACTAAAATTGTTTTGTAAATAAAGGACATGCCAAATACAAATTAGTCTTATTGAAAGATGATAAAAATAAGTATTAAAAATGTGACTTTTTTGTCAATGCAAGAAACAAGTGTGGTGGAAGAAAAAAAGTGTACAAAGGATACTTAATATATTTTGCATTAATATAAATAACTATCAAGTCAAAGATTCAGAAAATGTCTGTAACAATCAATTGTAAAGATGAATGATATTCATTAAAATAATGAAAATGATCACTACATACTTTTCCCAGCCATGTAATAATCATTGATATCCTCTGTCATCAGTCTACTGGCCATCTCAGTCACATAGGGAAGCGCTTTCCACACTGAAAACAGAGAGATCATTTTTTAGGAAAGAGCTTTTCCACTTTGAGAAAGAAAGATCATTTAAAATTTTAGGAAAGGGCTTTTCCAAACTAAGAAAGAAAGATTATTTAATTTTAGGAAAGGGCTTTTCCACACTAAGAAAGAAAGATCATTTAAAATTTTAGGAAAGGGCTTTTCCAAACTAAGAAAGAAAGATTATTTAATTTTAGGAAAGGGCTTTTCCACACTAAGAAAGAAAGATCATTTCACTTTAGGAAAGGGCTTTCCACACTGAGAAAGAAAGATCATTTAACTTCATTCCGTTTGAATTATGAAAAAGTGAACCATATTAACATGTTTGTATACTTACAAAGTTTTTTTAATTACCAAATTGAACTGTTTGGCCCTCTTAAGTAAATTTTTAATGTATTTTTTAATCCCTACTCCCAATATCTAGGAAATTACTTTTCTTTTCTTCAATTGCAATTAACAATGGGGAAAGTAGACAACCATAGCAGAAAACTAAATTCCAAATTCAACATAGTAGAGATAAAGGCAATAATCTCAAAATTTAAACACACAGGTCCTAGTCTCAAAACAGTAATAAAAGGAATAAACAAAAATTTGTAATTTTTTCTATATACTGTCATATGTTAAAAAAAATTAATGGTAATAATGATTCACCTTTGAATGATAAATCATAATGATGTGAGATGACCTTATGAAATGGAAGTATATCTTACCTTTCTTTGCATCTTTAATGTAACTGTTACTTGATGGCAAGATACATTCCAGAGACAGTTCCCAAGTCTCTAGATTTGGACCTGAAATGAAGTAAATTAAAACTTCAATGCTCTGAGTGTGTTTATTTGTTGGGTTGACCATCCCACCAACAGTATTTCAGTTATTTGGAGACACTGTCCCCTTAAAGCAAATATAGTGCTGCCTTCACTGTTCACAGCATGCTGTGAACACCAGGCATGATACCACACCCAGTCATATTATTCTAACATCCAGATGACCAGTCATGGAACTTACCTCATATCTGCTTGAGTGTTAGAAAAGGAACTATACCACTACCATTTCAAAAGACTTTGGTATATTGTGGTGCGGGATTGAAA
The DNA here is from genome assembly GCA_007844125.1 of Sinonovacula constricta. Classification (NCBI taxonomy): domain Eukaryota; kingdom Metazoa; phylum Mollusca; class Bivalvia; order Cardiida; family Solecurtidae; genus Sinonovacula; species Sinonovacula constricta. The sequence goes on along the minus strand of CM017569.1, from coordinate 31,365,968 downwards.
GCGGAGCCTCTCGTATCTAAAACCAATGCCCTACCAATTGTGCCAGTACCCTGGGTGTAACAAAGTAACATAGAGACATATAGTAGACATATAGACTCCCCTGAAAAATCTACACATGCAAGTAGGTCCTTTTATTTGCATTAATTGGTTTTTATGCTTGTACTCTTTGGACTGTAAGTTGACACTTATGTCTTACTTGTGATAACTAGGTTAATCATCATCTAACAAAATACCAGGTAATTTTGTTATTTTAATAACATGTCTATAAGTATTTCAATGGATTTAATGCTAATATTAATGCAAAAGTAAGAAAAGCAAGAAATTCCACTGTTTGATATTGCACCATCTGCAAAAAGACAGGCAATAAAGTCCAAGAATTTCTACTAAAAGGACCTACCATCTATTTGGACTACCTCGGATATCATCTAAGGGAGACAATTTTCATTTTACCAATATTCTCTATTAGATGCCAAGTTAACATAGAAATAAGTGCAGCTATTTTGGGGATGAAGTAAAAAACTTCTATGCCAATTTTAAATTTTCTTTAGAACAGTTTAAAGTATTCCTAATACATGTATGTTTCATCATTTAATAATGAAGTCAAACCTGTCAACAAATAAAACCCTAAGTAGTGCAGATTCTATTACAGAGAAGATTGATAATTGTGACTGCTTCACAAAGGCGTAAAATGGCAAATGTGTGACAGAAAGGGTTAAAGTCCTATATGAGAATGAAGAATACCATTACCCTCACAGTCCAATGTTGTGTATTACTTATTAAGTGCAAATCTTTAAATGGACCATATGAATCCCCTATAACCATTTTCCACCATTAGGAGAATAACTGGGCTGGGGGAAAGCTACAAAGATATGTTTGTTGGGTTTATCATCCCACCAACAGTATTTCAGTTATCTGGAGACAGTGTTCACTTAAAGCTGATATAGTGCTGCCTTAACTGTGTATAGCATGCCATGCACACCTGGCATGATACCACACCTAGTCACCTTATCCTGACACCAGGCCAACCAGTCGTGAAACTTCCCCTATACTTGCTTGAGCATTAGCAAGGGAGCTATACCACTACCAATTTTAACAACTTCGGTATGTTGTGGCCCAGGATTGAATCAGGGACCTCCAGTACCTGGAACCAACGTTCTACCGATTGCACTACCAGGTCCGGTTGCTAATGATATATATCCATGACAAATCAGAAACTTATGAAAGGAGTTATATCTTACTGATTCCTAGTTTTTCCATCTCTGCTAATATGGCAGGGAGCTGGTTGTGCCCCAGCTTCAGTTGGCCTATACAGAAGAGGACAGCATGGAATGTGTCACGGTTGGGTACCAATCCTTGCTGCTGCATCCATGACAACTGAGACTGCAAGGAAATATGACATATATACACATAAACTTTATTTATTGTTGGGTTAATGCATAAAGCATCATTATAACAGCAAACATAAGCATAGATAAACTATCAACTAAATTTTGACTAGTGTATCAGCAATCGTATGAAAAGAAACATGGTAAAATGTATGGACTTGGTGGTAAATAATACAACACAAAGCAGATTCACTTTTTTGGTTTTTGAGAGATAACAAGTTAAAAAGAACCTCAATTAAGTAAGTAAATTTAAATAATGAAAGATATAAATATTATTACACATTTTTGTCTTCAAACTCTAAGAATAAAACAAAAAAGACTTGACGTTAATTAAGTTGGTGACTCGACCACTTTGTCACGGAGCCGCCTAAACGCTGTTTCAGTTGTAACTTTAACTGTATTAGTGATAACAATGTAAAATGCAAATGAGGTACCTTTATGTTATCAAATGTGTATCCTTCTGTCTGCATCCTCCCATGGTACAGAAACAACTCATTGCAGGTACCAAGCCATACTAAAACATAAACAAATAAAATTTGTTTGTAATTTTTCTGGGGGTAAAAACAAAAACAAAATTCCAAGTTTCTTCTCAAAATTTCATACATACTAATATGAACTGATGAACAAAGTGTAAGTGTCAGTATTAATCAAATAGCTAAGATTTCCATAGGGGCCTGACTTATCTGGATTTAGACCTTTTGCCTTAGCCGGTGTTATGTGGTTAACATTTACATGTATCTTTCTTTTTACTGCTAAAATGTAATATCTAATAATAATAATATTTAAGCAAAAATATTTTTTTTTTGTAGAATAATTATAAATATAACACGTGAATGGTAAGTTGTAAGAGCTCATTTAGAGCCAATGTTATTTACTGCTATCTTAACGACTTAAATTATATCTTTATTCAAGCTTAGCTGGCTTACAGTTATTGATTTACTGACTTTGTCATAACTGATTTACAAGTATTTGCTAAAGAATGAAGAGAAATGAAAAGAAATACATAATACATCTGGACCACACCTGGCAAGTTCTTGGCTTTCATCTCATCAAGGTGTACCAAAGCTATCTCATTATCAGCCTAAAACAGACACAAGATAAGTTTATACATGAATTAAAATCACAAAGTATACATTTTGATGATAGTTTCATGAGAATATGGTTGCAATATCATTTGAGAGTGTAATGCTTTTACTAGATGCCACAAATACGGGTTTCACAATTTTCTTTCAAAATATATGAGAAAAACTCACAAAAAACTCACAAAATTTGGAGCAGTGAACCAACATTAACTACTGTTGCCCACCTGAAGCAGTCCTCGTATAATGTAGTTGTAGGCCTCTGTTGTCTTCTCTGCCAAGCCCTCAAACACCTCTTCTGCCTGGCTGAATGACCTATACACCAGATAAAATGAATTATTTTTAACATATAAATAGCCATGGTACCTACTTAAAAAACAGTTATGAATATTTTGTAGCTATGGCTTTAAGCTTTTAATAAATCTTGTTTTTTGCTGTTGTTACATTGCACAAAACAATACGGTCATATTGGCAATGCACAGCTTATTCTCGGTTGAGGAAGATCCCAGACTTATGTCTGGGTAGAACCACTGGCGCTCCACAGGTTAGCTGGAAAACATCCCCACAGTAAAGTTCTCACCCCGACTGGGACTAGAACCCAGGTGATGAGGGTAATAAATTTTGAATAAAAAAACAGTCCTCATGCCAATAAACTGAGCCTACACGGCTGGGAAGTATTCATGTAGCAGTGAGTTACTGCTTTACACAGGAAGCTGTTGACCTAACAATTTAAGACTATTGCTCTACCAGGTGTAACAAAAAGTAGTTCCACATATTTCTATGATAGGGTGTGAAACAAAAATGGTAGATCATAGTCAAGTAAAATAGCATTACAAAATCATTAAAGATTTACATTAGTATGCCCAGCCTGTTAAAACTAGATACATATATGATTATATAATACATCATAAAAAGGGAACTTCAAATTTATACATAAACCATCCTCCACTTCATATAGGCTTATTGATTTTTAATCATCTGCTCATATGCACTTCAGTGAAAGAGAAGTTAGTATAGTTTGAGAAGGAATGGTTCATCTAATGCAAAAATGATGTACAACAGTTATTCTATGACAGTTCTCAGTGTCAAAATGTTACAACTTTTCTGAAGCAGTGAACACCACAGTGGATGCAGGGCTTTCACTTTTAGACTCTCATAATCTGTGATCATACTAGGGTCCTACAGTATCTGGAGCTGAAATAAAGCTTCTTTGACACCACAGTAAATGTGTAATAATGGAAGTAGAGAATACATTTTGTTGTAGCCAGATGATAGGGAGAGAATGTGTAAGCGGTCCAGTTAGCTCTTTCAGTAGAGCATTCATCCTGTTACCAATGGGTCCCGGATTCGATCTAGGACTGTTGGCAAAATTTTCTCTCTATATTACAAATGGTGCCAAACATAAATGACCCGCCATTGTTGCAGTACTAGTGCTTGAAAAGTGCCTGTGAATTGCGTTAAAAGCATATGATCTGTGGAAAATTGAGGATGAATTTCAAGTTCCCCAGGGTGTATGTAGTCAGGTGATAGGGAGAGAATGTGTAAGTGGTCTGATTAGCTCAGTCAGTAGAGCATTTGCTCAGTTACCAACAGGTCCCAGTTCAAGTCCTCTACTGGCTGCACATTTTCCTCCCTATGTTACAATTTAATGACAAGACTTCATGCTCACACTATTGTATCCGTCTCCTCTGTTTTAGCTTTGTCTTTGAACTCATAGTACACTTCTTCTTGTTCCGGTACCCGGTCTGGATCTGTGCAGTTGAACACACACAGCAACTCTAACAGCTGAAGCTGGGCCTCAGGCGACACTTCTAGACCTAGCATTTAAAAAAAACACATTAAATGTGAATGAAATACAAATTAGACAAATAGAGTATTCAAATAATATTGAAGTGATTCTTAAAGTTTTACAATCTAAGACCCTGTAAATGTAGCATAAGGTTTCTCCAATCTGGTTTTAATATAAAAATCCAAAGTCAAGACAGTACACATACATAGACTGTAGCACTGAAACAATACAGCTCTGTATGGCTGTATCATGTCACATTGATCTTCCGTATGATACACAGTAAACAATCACTAACTTTTGGTATGTTTATTTGTTTATTGGATTTATTTTCCCACCGACAGTATTTCAGTTATCTGGAGATGGTGTCCACTTGAAGCAACTATAGTGCTGTCTTCACTGTGTATTGCAATCCGTGAACACCTGGCATGATACCACACCCAGTCACATTATCCTGACACCGAGCCGACCAGTCATGGAACTACACTTATATTTGCACTACCATTTTTAACGGCTATGGTATGTCGCTGTCCAGGATCGAACCCAGGGCCTACCGTACCTGGAGCCGATGCTCTACCAATTGCGCTACCAGGTCCAGTAATTTTGGAATGTACAGAGACTGAATTAAAGCAGGGATGAATAAGCATTTATTTTGAATGCAATGTGTCCGATAGGTATGCTTCACCACTTTTCCAATAAAATGCAATGTTATTGTTCAAAGAAAGTTTTAAAAACATTACAACAAATGATCATAAAAGTTTTATTTCCAGGGACTCTAGCCTAGAGCAGTCGAACTTACATACCTTGCTGCTTCATTTTAGAGAAGACCTCCCAGGCATGGTTGACCCTCCGATATCTGACACGCTCTTCCAAAGCTTCATTACAGGGCTCAGTAAACTTGTACTCAACAAGGTTTGACTTGAATGCCTGGAAAATATAAAGTGATGATCATTTCTAAACATTTACTGACATTAATATTGTAACATAGGGAGAAAAATATGCAGCCAGTCTGAGACTTGAACCCAGTTCCCTTTGCTTACAGAGCATATGCTCTACTGACTGAAAAAACTGGGCCGCTTGCACATTCTCTACCCTATCACCCGACCATCGTCCAGTTACAATTACATACATAGCCAATGCATGTGTAAGTCTCCTTTTAGGCCCAACTTCTGCTTAATGTACAAACAATTAGCTATGTCTGACGAAAATATCTAGGGATGGGATTGGGATTAGCCGGCATTTTTGCCGATACTGTGCAGCGACATTTCTATCATTATAGCGCAGGGTCACTTATGAGGTGCCCAGGGACTGAACACGGTAGGTCCATTATAGAGTCAGGCGTATTGCTGTCCCCTCAACCTGAGAGTTAGGAGGGAAGCCACTACTATGAACTTTAAAGTCTTTGGTTTGACCCGGCCGGGGTTTTGATCCCAGGACTTTGAGATCCGCAAACCAACACTCTACCACCTGATCTATTGCGGCCGGTAGGATATCTAGCAAAAATCATTTTTTTTTCTCTTTTTGAAAGAGGTCATTTACAAGTGTTTTACACTACACTGTCTTGAAAAAAAGGGAAGAGTTTTTCAAGAAATGATAATTATTTTTGGAGTTTACATTGTCTACCATGTTCATGCAATTAACCCCTTCACTGCAGCCAGGCAAACATCTATTTCTAACCATTGGCAATGGTCTTATGCATACATTCTGTAAACTAGTATTTTTAAGTGTTAACAGCATTGCTACTTTCCTAAAAATAAAAAAGTATGATCAAAATAAGTCCCTTGACAGTAATTTACAGTGTTTTTTTCTTAGAAATATTCATGTTTTTGAAGATGTAGGAGTGAAATGCCAAAGAAAAAAGTAAAAGTTCTGGATTTTTTCAACTTTTTCCCCCCTATTTTTGAAAGTCCATAACATTTTTATATCATAGAATAATTATTAAATTTGATATTATTCAGAATCCATATTCAATTACCTTTCTAATGATATATAGTTTTACATATCCATCAATAAAACTTCCAAAATTATAAGCGATTTAGTGATGAATGGCATTCTCTTAGGAAATTTTTAGAACATTTCTCAGCATGGGGCGTGGAAAATGGCTTAGCAGCAAAAGGATTAAGATTTCTTCCTCCTGAGTCAAGGACACAGGACCAGTTTATAAATGTTCTGGTTTGGTTTTACATATATTTGGCCAAAACATAAACATTATATTTTAACTAAATACACTCTCACTCAAATTTTTGGCAATTTGCCTTTTTCAAGAGTTAAACATAAACAATTCCTGTCTTTACATATTTGCAAATGTTTATGAGCCCTGCCATATTTCTAAACATAAATAAATGTTTGCAAAATGTAGAGACAGAAATTATTTATGTGTAACTCTTGACAAAAGCAATTTGCCAAACATTTAAACGAGAGCATTCTTAGTAAAAATGTAATGAATACAGTTCACTCTGGAACACTCTACAACATTGCATTAAACGTTATATACTGAAGGAAAAAAGTTTAGCAAGTTTTTGAGACTTTGGTTTTCATCTATAAATCAATGTGACTAAAACGTTCTCGTATTGACCAATTGTGCCCATCCATTGACAACATAATCTCCCCCTTTTTTTTTAACTACACCATTATGTAAGCATGAAACGTAACTTTCACGAAAATCCTGTGCAGTATGTGCACGGCAAAAAGGACGATCTTCCGTGGGTCACAAAGTTCCCTAGGAGTCAACCCTCTCTGAACTTACTAAACTATTTCCTTCAGTATATTAGCAACATCCAGACATTATTAGTGGATGTCTTAGTAGAACCTCTGGTGCACTATGGATCAACTGTAAGACCTCATGTCCTAAAAGTTCCTCAATCCAATTACTGAGGGGATGAAAAGTTCTAGCCAGCAATTTTAACTGCTCGGCTCTGGGCCGAACATCTTGGCATCTTAAACTCACAGGTATGTCTGGAACTGCGGCATCATGATCAAACACGTGCTTATATTCATTCACCATGAACCGTGCTGCCTTACGACCCGATGCTCTTGATAGGGCCATGATTGTCTGTTAAAACAGAGAAAAAGGTATAAAAGAACAATCACATTAAGCACATGTAAATTCAAAGCATTTTTAGGTTCTTTGAGGCAACTAACTTTTTATATCTATATGATATAGAAGATATTTGGCCATTTTAAGTGTATGATTGTATTTTATTTCATGAGTGGTTACAAGTCATAGAAATTAGGATTGAAATTTACAAGTAAGTCGGGCTAGTAACTAAGCAATATTCGCTAGCCAGAAAAAAAAATTCATTAGCATGAATTAAATTCTGTTTTAATTTTACAAGTAAGTCACATGAAAAAACTAAGATAAATACAGAAAATAGCACCATTTAAGTATCAATCGCCTGGTAACTGCGTGTTTTTTTTCCCGGGTTTTGCACCACGAACATGTTTCAAATTGCACAGAATACTGTGTGGTTCCTACACAGTAAACATATTATCGGTTTAGTGCCCATAACATGTTTATGATACAAGCGACAGCATGCTGTATGAAATAAGCAGCTCAAAAGTTTACAAATTAAAAATGAAAGTACAATGATTTTTTAACGATCAGGATCTTAGAAGCCCTGAGGCTAGTAAAATGGAAATTTTTAAAAAAATCTACTAGTTTTTTGCTGTCTGGCTAGCGCTAATTTCCACCACTGTCACAAAAATATATACTTTCATAAATGGCATGACAATTTATTTTATTTCATGCTTAAAACTTTATCTTTAAACTGTTTTGGTCATACACTCAGTAATTACCAATAAAAACCTTTGGTACCAATGGTAAAATGATAACCCTACCATTTCAATGAGGACCAAAGTGAAATGCTAACCCTACCATTTCACTGAGGACCAAAGTGAAATGATAACCCTACTATTTTGCTGAGGACCAAAGTGAAACGATAACCCTACTATTTCTCTGAGGACCAAAGTGAAATGATAAGGTCTTCTTTCACTGGCTTTTCTCAACCTTTCACCCAAAAGCATAAAAAAAAAGAAATAACAGCAATCTGAATAAGACACGTGACTTGAGACTAAGCAGCAAAAACTGAAATGCCTTTGGAAAGTTGAAACAGCCACACTTGATCAAGGTCTGGGTGTGCACAAACCACAAGTAAGCAGTATTGTGCACTACAGACATGAGATTGTTTTACAAGAGAGTTTAAAGACATTTCCCTCAAGAAGAAACACAACTGCATTTTGATGAACAGGCTTACAGAAAACCCCACTGACCTTGTATCACACCCTGTGTGATAGACTAACAATCAGTTAAAAGTCATTCTTTGTGTGTTGTGGAAACAGCATGTTGAAAATTGTACATAAAGCTGAATGAACTAGGAGTGGCAACTAAGGTAAAAGTAAACTGACTTAAAGACATTTGAACTAAATATTTTTTTTTTTAAGATTTTAATAGGCATCAAATATTTTGAGCTATTAACCAGGTTTTATTGGCGTGAGAAAATCCACTGTTGCATGAATTTGACCCCTGGTAAGTTTTCTAATGTGAAATATTTCATGCCCTGGGGTGAAACACTTTGGGGCAAGAGGTTAAATCGACAACTCTTAACTGTGTTTTTATCAATTTGTGACTTGTTTATAAAAAAAAAATAATGCCCATTCAAAAGGAATTATAGGCACATGTGATTAGACAGTACCTTTTCATAAGAGCTGGATGGTCGCAGGTTTGGATCATCCACAAAATGATACTCAGCTCCCGTCTCATCCTAAAAGAAAAAACATAGATAGTGCTAAAATAATATAATGGTACCTTAAAAGGCTATTTATACTGTTTAAAGGGTCTATCTGTAGGCAGTATATTCTCACTGTAAAAGGTCTAATTAGTTGCTAAATATAGCTGAAACACATTTTTTATTTTTCATGTCAACTTTTTGTCTAAATATTGAGTTGTAAACTTACTGCTCTTTATTGTTTCATAAAATCAATGTGTTTGGAAAAGTCTGGCAGTTTTGGTCAAATGGCCATGATGATGTCATTGACAGACATCGTCAGTGGGAGATGAAGACAGAAGGCTTACTGCATAATTTTAACCGTTCATAATGAACCATAATAATTCTCATTCATCTTAATATAGATGCAAGTAATGTTGATCCCATCTGTTAACTTCACAATTATAATGCAATTAAATAATAACAGGTATTGTTATTCATATCAAGGCAGCACAAATTGATCAGCCAATTTAAAATCTTAACACTACAGTCTATAAACATGCTGCATATTATTAACCTGTTTAGATGAAATTAAAATGATTGGATGAAACAAACATGGTTAGATGAAATTGACATGGCTTTATGTAAATTGAAATATATAATAAAAACTTGCAACAACTGGAAAGATGTTTGTTTGTTTTGTTTTTTATTACATTGCACTGACATAATTATAGTCTTGTTGGCGACGTCCAGTTAATTATTGGTGGAAGAAGATGCAAGACTTAAGTCTTTACAGAACCACTGGCACACAGCGGAAGACCCCAGACTTATATCTGGATAGAACCACTGGTGCACTGCAGGTTAGCTGGAAAATGTCACCACATGAAAGTTCTCGCCCGACTGGGACTCTAACCCAGGCGGTGAGGGGCTGAGGAGGTTTCAAGTCAGCAACTCTAACTGCCAGGCCATGGGCGCCCCCTGGAAAGATGTATATGATCAGCTTGTAATTTAATAAACTGTCACGCTGCTGTGTGTACAGAGTATTGCCACATGTTCATTAATGATTTGAACTACAAAACACAAGAGTTATTTTTCAACCCTTGATTAAGTTAAGACTTTCTTCTACTTGTATATCAATTTAAACATTTTTCATTCCCAACTAAAGAAACAAACAAGGTAATTTTAATTCATGGTTACAAGCAAATCTAAAGTGTACATGCCTTCAGAATAAGGTAATTAAAAAATAACACATGAAAACATATAACCCTTTTGGCATTTAAGTGATGTAAGGATAACATTGTTCTTGTTAGATTACATGCACGGAGAGATGCCTTATGACTGCCACTCAGCAATAAGTGCTCATAGGAATTTATTTTTTTACTTTGACTAATCAAAATACTGACAAATACAAAGTCTTACCTGACCAACTGTAGATGCAAGCGCACGAAGCACAGCAACTGAGTCACGCTTTTTTCTTTTTGGGATGGTCACCTGACCCCTAGGGATATGAGGCTTATTTGATGAGCTTGTCTCTGTTTCCACGCTGGTATGCTGACCACGAACACATAAGGCACAACTGTTTCTGAAATAACAATTATCATACATCAGATTATTTATAATATAACTGATCTTTTGTAACAAGGTGGAACGGCTTGAATTAGGCTAAAAGAATTTTGCTTACGATATATATGCGACAGTAAGGCGACCTCCAGTAGGTGATGCCGGATGTTCTCTCAGTCTATTGTGTAGGGCTGGAATTGTTGTGAGAACATCCTGATCCATGTGGCAGCACGATATTAATTTCTATGATCTACGCCATCAAGTCTGGTGTGTACACAACATACTGGGGCAGATAATCTTATGTAACACAGTACACATGGTTTTACTAGGCAAACAGTCGCTAGCAGGCTTGTGCTTATTGGCCATCATAGTGTTTTTCAGCCTACCATGCCATCACGATTGTTGACTTATATCTCTGAATTGTGTACGGCTGGGAAAGCTGCGAAAGCATTCTGCTTCATGCGACAGTGCGATATAAATAACTGATCAAAGCCATCAAGTGTGGCTGTAAGTCCTCTGTTTTCATACGTTTCTTAAAGAAAAACTAAGAATTCCTGCGGAAATTTTTCAGGCCTTATTAGACGGGGCCGCCCATTTTGAAGGCTATTTTCCAAGGAAAGATCCTTGTCTCATAGTCGAGTATAAACAGTTGATGAGTCAGGGGGGAGGGTTTCTGAAAAAAAGAATGGAGCCCGGGGCCTTAGAGAAAGGGAAAATTTGTATTCCTATATAAGGTAAACACTCCAGTAAGTAGATACCCAAGTCTTGTTCATGCAAAATTTGTGGAGCTTATTATCGACAAATATGCCCATTTTGGGAATTTTTGTATCGCTAAAATGGTCCATTTTGGGAAAATTTTGTGTGCACTTATTTTGTTAGATCAGTGAATTTTACTTTACCAAAATACTTTACTAGTTTACATTTATAATTAGCGAACCTTTAAAGGAAAATATTTTTTTCATTTAAATTATCCATCCTATGAAATTGAAATTCTTGAAAAACACAGTGACATGGTAGTAATTAAATGGTAAATGTAGAGTATTATCTAACATTACCAATAATGGAACCAAATCTTTTAGCAGAATTAACAATTTCAATGACTAGAAACAAACAGAACAACAGGTGACGTATTTTAATTCATACTTGGCAGTATTTGAACTAGACTGGACAACAACTACTTTTTTAACTGGCTTCGAGGACGATGATTCGGTAAATGACGGGCCTGCCATAATAATTGGCAATGGCTGCGGTGATGCAGACTGTTCTGCTTCTGCTTCAAGTTCAGGTGCACGATCTGCGGACGCAGATTCGACAACGTGACTGAATGTTCCGATGACGTAGGTTCAGATGGCCCTGCAAACATCGATGCAATTGTTGCGCACTCTTTTGCATCACGCTGGCGAATTTTCTTGCTGTAATACTTACTGTTGTGCAAAGACATTGTCGCGAAAATACGTTACACTAAGTCTTGACTTAAATAAGTGAATATTAGTACCCACTTCAGTGTGACTCATCAAGATTTATGACAGGTTGGTAAATTAAATGGAGAAGGCAAGCATGTCCTTTAAAGAGTTGATGGATGTTCCGCTATTCAGATGTTTCGCCACCCAGTAGTTCGTAATTGAATTGATTTTGTTTATGTTTTCTATATAATTCTGTATACTTAAATGTAACATTATTATTAATGCCTTTGTTGATGTTTTATCACAATGGCTATTTATAATAAATATTTAAACTAAAGTTTTTGTTGTCATTTATAAGCCATGCCCTTGTTGAATAACACCGAGAATGAGTGTATGGCAAACATTTTTTTTTTTAACATTCATATTAATATTTTATTTGTACGAGCATTTATGTATACACAAAAATGAAAGAAAATTTTCACTAACACTAAAGCCAACCAGTTACTAAGTGACTGTCACATTTAAAGTATTATCAACAAGCATTTAATAGTATTGCGGGCAATACAGTAGTCCCCTACCTCAAAAAGTTCTTTAATTATCATACACTCCTGTTTATTGCCATTTATAATTAATTTGAGGTTGAAGTCTGTATTTGTATAATTATGGCTTAAAAATGAAATAATAATCAAGGAAATCTACAGTAGTTGGGGTTCACATAATTTTTTTTTAATTCACCTGGACTAAATAATTGTTACCTCGTGACATTTAATTTTGGCCTTTATTTAAGGTATGAGCACCTTAATGCACTATCATTTAAGGTAAGTGCACCTGAATGCGCTATCCAAAACTTCATGAGTTTGCTGCAAGGTCATGTTGTGACCTTGACCTTCAAAGTATTGACCCAAATGTTGTTCGCGACACGTCATCTCAATATGGTGATCATTTCTGTGAAATGGTTGTAAAATCTGACTTCAAATAACAAAGTTATGGGCTGGACGCAATTTTGCTGCGAGGTCATGCTGTGACCTTGACCTTCAAGGTATCGACCCAAATGACGTTCGCGACAAGTCGTATCAATATGGTGATCATTTCTGTGAAATAGTTGTAGAATCAAACACGCCGTCTCAATATGGTGATCATTTCTGTGAAATAGTTGTAAAAACAAACTTCAAATAACCAAGTTATGGGGCGAACACGATTTTGCTGCAAGGTCATGCTGTGACCTTGACCTTCAAGGTAGCGACCCAAATCTTGCTCGCGACACGTCATCTCCATAGGTGATCATTTCTGTGAAATAGTTTTAAAATCCAACTTCAAATAACAAAGTTATAGGCAGGACACGATTTTGCTTCAAGGTCATGCTGTGACCTTGACCTTCAAGGTAGCGACCCAAATGTTGCGCGTGCATAATGTACACATTGCTACGTATTAACATACCAAGTTTCATGCGCCTAGCTTAGATAGTTTTTAAGTTATCAAAGGATCAAGATTTTTAGCGGACAGATGGACAGACAGACAGACTGACGGACGGATGGTGTGAACACCGGTAGGGGACTAATTAGCTGTGATGTTTGATGATAGTAATATGTCATATATTGCTAATCCTTTGGAATATTAATGTAAGGTAATTGATTATAACGTCAAATATCATGTCAATATGTGAAGGTAATTTTGCTTTATGTTTGTGATATTAAAATAGTAATGATTCGTTTAAAAACCTTTAAAAAAGTGGTATTCATCTTCAATTTGCAAATATTTTTATCTTTACCAATTCTACCTTTAACAATTTAATATCCCATTAAACTGGGTAGCGAAATATCTAGGTGCAAAACGGAAGGTAGTTAAACATCTGTAAATCCATTAAAAGCACTGGGATTCCAAGTGATTGGACCGTTCAATTTCAAGTTCATCAAATAAGCTAAGGACAATAATTATTACGGAATAGGGGACCGGCCGAAGAGTGCAACGTGCAAATAAAAATAGTAAGGGTCAGACTTAAAAAATCACAGACGTTATGAGTGAATGCACAGTGGCTCTTTACCTGCTTATATTCTGTAAATTCTGGAATTTTAATAACATAAATCTCATGCCGATGGATGTCGCCATCTTGGACACCGCATATGGAGATGTTTTATTTTTGTCGATATGTACTTTGGTTCTAATTATGGTACCGATGTTTTTTGTTTTGCTTTTTGTAAAAATATGTTATAATTTAAGTAAGAAATCAATTAAAAGCAGACAACTTAACCTAAAATGAAACCCATGAAGTGTATGCTTTTTGTTGTTGTTGAGATTGTCACATACGGACGAAGAGATGTGAGAGAAAGCAAATCGAGTCGTCTCTACTTCCGGTTGTAAATGAAGAAGGATGCTGAGTGCATCAAGAAAGAAACTAGGTTACATGTTTTGACCACTTGTTTAGACGTCACTCGCAATCTGTGGGGTAAGTTTTAGCACATATATAAAGAGTGTACTAAGCAACGCTTGCGATTTTCCAGGCGATATAAACGCTGTAAATTAGGTGAATGTTGAAATGGCAAATATGTTATGTATGTTGCCATTTGTTGTGTTTTGAAATTTTTGGTCTCATAAATACGTTCACATGATTTTGGTGAAAGGTTTCCAATATCGTTTCTAGTTTCCATTCTAACATAAAAGGATGGCCAAAGACATATCAGGACTTCCCAATCCTCTTTGAACTTAAAGCCCAAAACAACAAACCAACATTCCTCATAAATTATAAGTTATTCAACTTTGAACTACTTCATCAAATTTATCAAATTTTTACCATTTAATTTAAGTGTCTAATAGTTATTTACTGACTTGTGACAGTTTTGAGTGCAGACTTATATGTTTGGTTTGTTTCTGAACATATTCACATCTAAATTGTACTCGAATATTTCCAATACTATTTAACAGCTTTAAAACACTTAACGTATATACTTAACATAGGTGCATTCAACTGTAGGGACAGGAGAGATGTCGGGGATTGATTGGTGGCCAGATCAAAATCACATGAAAGGCCACCAACCTGGAACATGATGTCTTTGAAAAGTGTAGTTTTGTCTTATCTATGTTCAGAGAATCAAAAATGTCACAATGCATTTCAACCAATTATAGCTCATTGACCCAGTATATCGCCAATTTGGGCATTGTTTAGTAATTAATTACTTGAGTGAGACTCAATTACCTTGTTCCATCAAGATCTCAAAGTGAAGGTAATAGGTTTTCGCAGTAGTCAGACAAAGTATGAGAACCTCATAGTCTGACTAAGCGTCACACCAATATGTTATACAGTCAAACCCAGACTAAATCGTCTCTTAAGACAGGTGGTCTTTTAATGCAACATAGTTATTTCTTGGTGAGAAGTAACATTGGCAAACTGTATTTATATAAAAATTACATTTACTTATATTATCATGATACAATAAAGATAATGGTGATGATGATGATGATAATCATACATGTGAAGTCTCCTACTTTCAGAGGGAGACTCTCTCTTTTAAGGTTCAGGATTATTTGAAAAAGAGGGGTGTGTTACACATTTTCAGAAATCTTCCGACTTGTAAACAGATAATATGAAAATAACAAATCTCCAACTTTGCAAGTAAAAATCTTCCAATTTGGCCTCAGAAAAAGTTCACATGTATTGATAATGATGATTGGAGTGATGGTGGTGATGATGATAGAAACTAATTTAAACTGACATGCATTCAATTCTCACTATTGAAAACAATAATTATGTTCTAAAATGTAATTATATTCACAGTCTGCATTTTTATTAATAAAAAAAGGTGATATAAATTAAAACAACAACATAAAGAGAACAATTATTTTCTAGCGAAAAATATTAAGTAAGGTAAACATAATTAGTTTCTTAATCATCATTACAATCCGGGGATTCCATGGTTAGATAATTTAAAAACAGGCCAAGCTAACCTTTGTACTAAACAATGGGTTACCTTGTTCACACAATACGACCTACGAGTCTTAGTTAAGTGTAACACCCCATTTGCAGACATTGATTGTTTTTTGTTAGAACGAATCTAGTGCATTTGTGTTTATTTCTATGGTTTTTGTTTGAATGAATCTAGTGCATTTGTGTTTATTTCGATGTCAATTACAACCACAAATATAGACATGATTCTCTTTTGCAATGCACTTCCAGTCTGCCAGTTTTGAATTCATTAACATAATTTAGCAATAACCTTTATCTTTTCAGTGATGGCATAATGTATGCATCGTGTTGTTTTTTTCTTAGTTGAATTATATCAACATGCCTTCTACTCCTTGAGTACAGAGTTGACTTTAGCTTGTAGAGTCCTAAGTAAGAGCAGGTCTGGTTTGGCAAAAACTTGTGAAGAAAAAGTGACACTTTGTCCAAGTCAATCAATTATGCGGAATGTCAGATAAGCAACGATCTTTGAGTGGTCATCTATTGGGGTCCAATAAAGGCATGATTGACACATTGTTATGTGGTCACTGGGTGCAGATGGCAGGTGGTCATTTATTATGCATCAATTAAATAATTAGTTTGATGTGACCATATACATCTAGTCAACGGTTAGGGTTGGTCGCATGATGAGATTTGACTTTATAGGGTAAATTGCCCCCTATTAAGACCACCTTCTGTTCTGACTCAAAGTTGTCTTAATGGTGAGTTGGTCTTAATAGTGTCTTTGGAGAAGCGCGAAACAGGCATTGTGTATGTACTAAAGTGTTGGCCTTATATATCTCATACCATTGAAAAGGGGTGTAAAACAAAAAACAAACAAGCAAACACACTTCTTTCCAAAATGTTTTTAACAAAATTATGCTTTTGCTAGCTTTCTCACAGTCATTAACCAATTTAACTTTTCTTGTAAACCTAATTCCCTTCGTTTAACTTCCTTTTTTTCCATGGTTTATTTGATCAGGGCAATTTTTTTGAAAGAATGCAGAAGCCAAAAAAAGCCTGATGATGTGCCTTTATTTTGAGTGCTCTCTGCCATATACATAATCATTTTTACACAATAAAAGCAAGAGCTAATCAGTACAATTGATAAAAAAGTTCTGAATTTTATTCCATTTTTTAACCAGCACTAATGACATGCATATTTATGTTCAAGATAAACAACATTTAAACTCATTATTTGGTTTAATTATCACACTAATGCTAGCAAACAAATGTATTACAACTTCAAACAAATTAAAGTGCTATTTACCAGCATAAATCTGTCCTATCATGCAGACAAGTTGTTTTTCACATGGTGGCATTTTACTGTATTATGTTAAATTTACTATGTTATCTTTTTGTTTAGACCATTGATTAACCATTGATGGATAAGTTAGTTACTTAACCAACAAAAAGACTTTGGTAGGGTCTTTGGACCAAATACTTCAACCGGACCTGGTAGCACATCAGTATAGCATCGGTTCCAGGTAGGGGAGGCCCCTGGTTCAATCCCGGGCCGCGACATACCAAAGTCGTTAAAAATGGTAGTGGTATAGCTCCCTTGCTTACGCTCAAGCAAATATAAGGGTAGTTCCATGACTGGTTGGCCTGGTGCCAGGATAATATGACTGGGTGTGGTATCATGCCAGGTGTTTATGGCATGCTATACACAGTGAGGGCAGCACTATATCTGCTTCAAGTGAACACCGTCTCCAGGTAACTAAAATACTGTTGGTTGGAAGATAAACCCAATAAACAAACAAACAAATACTTCACTATTGTTGTATTTAACCTTAGTCCACCATTTGAAATCATTGTTTGCTGTATTTTTTAATACATACACATATGCTAAATCACTATTTTTCATTTTTTTAGAAAGTATAGACAATTACCTATCAATTGATATAAAAATGATATTTTTTGGCCCAAAAATTACATGTAACAACTAGGGTCATGAATCTCGTACATACCACCTTTTACTCACTCCCTGCTATACAACTCTATGGGTGAAATGTTTCATCTCAAAGTAGGACACTAAGTAAATAGCAACCCTTTATGATGTTTTTTAACTAGTTAAAGCCAGCAAGCAATACTGTTCTAAATATTTAAAATCTTCTTGATCCAGTGATCCAAAGTAAGCAAACTGAATTTAAAATATTATGGACAATTAAAACTTAGATTTTAGAGTAAGTGTAATTTTCGATCAAAATTATGAGGTTTTAGTACTTTGCTAGTGTAGGATACTGATAGGTATATTAACATTTTAATTGAATGCTTAAAAGTTTTTATTTAATTGGACTGTAGCTGCAAATATTTTCTTTGACAAAGAGGAATCTTTACTTTTCCCGACCAAGTGTCCTGGACTGTAGCCGTAGGTTTTGAAATTCTAGTAAAAATCAAAATCAAATTTAAAAACTCAGTTTAATTTGTGTGATGAAATTATAAATACACCGAGATAAGGGAATACAAATATGCTGCCTAAATTTTTTATCCTTTTAGTTCTTTGAGATATATATGAAAATTCTTGCTAATTTGTTACTTGTATTAAAATTTCACTTTGTAATGAATGATTGAAAGATACTATTTAAGGGAGTCACATATACATCACCAGCATTAATAGAGACAGCATCAAGTTGTTCATAAAAATGCATTATTGAAACATTAAGTATACAAGTAACAACAAAATAAAATATGTACACATATATATGCATGCAATGATTTTTCAACTTTGACAGTGTCATCAATGTGAGACTTCAAAGAAAAATAGCTGGGACTTAGTAAAACAACAAAATAAAATAGGAATTCTGGACTTTCTTAAAAAATCTTAGTGGAAGCGCTACTGTCAGTTCAGTCAACCAAACAAAATGCTGATTGTCTCAATAGTGACTCAAGTACTTAAAAACACATAGAGTACTGATCATGTAGTTCTATGGTGATTTAATTCTGCTAAACATTTTGTTTTAAGAACAAATACTTATTTGTTTCTAGCTCTCATTTCTTTGTTTGATTTAACAGATCATCATCATTATGACTAATCCTGTATTGCTGCGATGTATTTCAAACACAGAACTAGTTAGTTGTCATTTAAGTAAGTTCTTGCAATGTGCTGCTACTGGCTGGCAGATAGTTTATTGTTGAAACTAATGAGGAAGAAGTTCCAATCTGCCATAATTGTATGTAACTGTTTGGATTAAGGAAATAAAGTGTGAGGGATTTTCATATACATGTATGTTCAAAAACTATATCATTTGGCCAGATTAACCTTTTTATTAATACAAATAATATAGTTTAAATGATTGGGCACAGTGTGTTTATGTTTCTGGTAAAAGTATTTGAAGTAATTTGTCCAGACTAGCAAACTTACATTGTTCATAACCACCCTAACAAAATGTGGTATGGGGTATTTTGTCGATGTTTTTTTTAGAAGTACATTGCAGCAATATTATTGTGGTCATAATAGCGATGTACAGCTATTTAAAACCACCTGCACATCACTGGTCAGCATGAAGACCTTCCCACATTATGTCCTTCACCCCTGACCCTGGCCAGGACTTGAACCCACACGGTAAGAGGCAAGCAGTCAGAGAAATTAAAAGTCTCCACCTCTACCATTATGCCACGGGCACCCCTATTTTTTCCAGGGGATATTTTGTCACACGCAAACATTTTAGATCATGTCTGGAGAGGCGGCTGTGCCAATGTGGTAGAGTCGCCAATTTCACCTCGGCCGATGTCCTCTGACTGCTTAGCCACTCACTATGAGAGTTCGAGTCCCATTCGGGGCAAAGGACTTAATGTAGGATGGTATTCCAGCTGACCTGCAGTGCGCCGGTGGTTCTACCCAGACATTTGTCTGAGGTCTTCCTCCACCAAATAGTGGATGGTCGTTGTGATGCATTTTAAAAACATTAATTAAGTTTAATTAAGTTGTTTTGATTTTTCACAATTAAATCAGGTGGAAAATTTTACCATCAACATCAATGTTGGTATACATAAAGAGATCTGCACTGTAGCATAGCAAAATCTTAACAGGTGTGAGTCATGTTAGTACATGGATTATTGGTTGTAGTTAAATTGTTGTTAGATGTTCATTGTAAATACTACAGACTAAGCTACACAAAAAAGCCAATCATTAACCATAAGAAAAACAAACCAGAGGCAAACATAATGGAAGAGACAATGAAAAGAAGTTCTATTATAATCATTATACAACAACATTAGCAGTGTAGTCTGGACACAACAATGAACAATGAGGGACAATCGTAGTCAGAGATAATCCCGCCCCGTGCCAGTAGCCACTGAGGCATAAGTCTGAGGGGCAAGGCCGCTTAAAGGTGTAATGGGGAGATAGATTGACACATTGACACTGTTGAGTGAAACTTGACTTGCCTTTGGCTTGCAGTTTTACAATTAAAGTTGTGGTTTAAGTAAGTATATACACTGCCTATGTATTAAGAAAATGTGTCCTGTCTATTGCGAATGGGTATAATATATTGTATTATTTGTGCTATATTACTAATAAGTATAGAAGTATAGCACTGCACACAAGAACTCTAATTACCTATGGGCTAGAAATACAAGACTAGTATTAAAGTCACCGGTTTGGCCTATTTGGTAACATTGACTAGTCTTATAGCATCAAAGGTCAGAGGTCACCTATTCGTAAACCCTCCTATATTGTAGTTGCACTATATGTTTTTGGAGTGTGGTGAAGTGGGGTGGATTAGTCAGGCAAGTATGTTCACTATCTAGACTCATCATAGCCAGTCTGTGTCACTTGTTTGACATTGAGGTTATTGATAAGGAATGTTTTGAATCAGTCACAGTCAAAAAAGGTAAATATTAGTTTTTTTATTATACTTTGTAAGCTTTTAAACTGCAATTTCTTGGAATAGAATGTGTGATCAACAAGGTTTTTTGTTTTTTTGAACCATTTTTTTACTGTTTTTTTTTTTTTTTTACAATGTACCTTGTTTTACTCATGAGTTGCAAGCTGCAAAATTTGCTGTTGTTTTGTAACAATATGATTAGATACTTTTTATCTCTAGTTAAAAGTTCCGTCTTTAATATGATGTCTTCCAGCCCTAAGTCGACAATATCTGTATTCAAAGACGCATTATCAATGTTGTGGATGAGTGTATCGCGCATGGCTTTTTATTTGTGACAGTTGCTTTCATAGCATCTGCTTGTTAAAAGATAGGTATCTGACACTTGGGGTCAGAAAAAAGAAGAGAATGCAAACAATGTATAAACAACCTGCAATGTCTTGCTTACGGTACTTTGTTTTTCTTGCTAATGTCCTAGATTTGTGAAGAATTTGCCATGTAAAATTTTAAATATGATTTCTTCAGGGGTGGAGCTTATCTCAGCCTGCATAGTTTATGTTGTAGTAAGCTTGTAAAACCAGCCACCAGGAGCTATAGAATGGATGAAGTAGCAATATGTCTTATAGTTTTGCTATAAATAAATAGAGCTTAATAACTTGGAATCCAAGTTGTGTGGGCGTCCATGGTCTAGCGGTTATTAACAAGAAAAAAAACAACAACAGTGTATTGTACCTGGTAGCACAATTGGTAGAGCAAATATAAGGGTAGTTCCAGGACTGGTTGGCCAGATGTCAAGATAATGTGACTGGAAGTAGTGTCGTGTCAAGTGTTAAGAATGCTTTATATTCACAGTGAAGGCAGCACTATATCTGCTTCAAGTGGACACCCTCTCCAAAATAACAGAAATACTGTTGATGGGACAATAAACCCAACACACATAACACAAAATCACAGACACACAGAACCACTTGTGAATAAAAATCAGAGTTCTGTTGCTATGTTTCAGAGAATGGAGGAAGATATCTCAAATGGTTACCAGGACACTGGTGGTCAGTCGAAGGTGGACATTGGTCAGTTTGTGGCCCAGGTGGAGAGGTTCAACTGTATGACAGAACCCTTTGCCTTTATACTTTATTTGTGGGATGATTTACGCAGGTAAGAGGCACTTTCACTTTGGCTTCATTGTTTCATGTAATTGAATAATTTGCCAACCATACACAAAACACCATAAAATCAGCAAAAAGGATGTTTAGTATGATGTAAAACCCATAAACAAAAAAAGAAACAAAGAAAGAATAGTAGTGTTTTTATATTACAATTCATATCAACATTACTACATGTGTTTATGCATATTAACAAATGTATATATACCTGTATAATAAGCATGACAAATTTATAGCCTGTTGTGGTGTTATGGTATCAAGGGGCCAGCAGATCATTTCCCAGATTTACTGTAAAGTCGGCTGAACAAGCAGTAACTTGAAAGTAGACTATAACTTGGCATTTCCTATTAAATCAATTCTGTTACATGTAAGTAGGAATGATCACTATTGTGTAACAATTTATTCATCAGTAAAACCACAGGCTGCATAATTATATATGCAGTATATATATTGTATTCATACTGCATATGTCTGTGTCTATCTAGACTGCCTTGTAGGATCATTAATTACATAGTTTATAACAATGTTGTTTAATCTATTTTTTATAGGAGAATTTAGAGTTCTTGATTCCCTTACTAATTTTTAGTGTCCTTGAGTTCCCTGGAAAATGTAAGGGTTGACTGCTGCCTGATGGTGGTCCCCTGGTGGTTTGCTGTGTTTAGCCTTAGAAAGGTTTTATTGTATAACATTGTGTTTCAGATGGAGATATCCTGTCCTCACTGTGATACTATGGGTGGTGTGTAACCTGGCCTGTGTCATACTCACACAAGGTATGTATCTATCTCTCAGTTGCAGCAGTCTTTCAGGAATGTTGAGAATGATCCCTGTCAGAATGAGTTACAAAATAGCTTTGTTTCCTGGCCCCCTTGTCAGTGTGGGCATTTGTTAACTTTATTGCTATGATCCATTTCTGGATTTCTTGTTACTGGTAACTCTCTATAGGGTGGGTGGGACCCATTTTAAAAGGGTAGGTAAATCTTAACTAAGTTGGGCAGAATTATGCCCCCTTTTTTACTGAGACTTCATAATACTACCTAGCATCCAGAACTACCTAGCATTCAGAAAAGTGGAGGGTGCTGTCTACAGGAAGCTCCTGTTGTTTATTTCTCCAATTTAATCACATGCTCTTGTTTGTTAAAGCTCAGTATATAATACCATATATGTTAGGTATTTGAAAAATACCTAATGTTTCTGTAAACCATTCCAGCTGCAGTGTTCACACTGGTTGCCCTGTTGGTGATCCTCATTGCTCTAGTGTGCTTGATACAGTTGCACACACGGCTGCTGGACAGGTTCCTCCCCGACACCTCTGCCCCAGACACTTTCCTCGAGGAGGAGGCTGATGAACATACGGCTCTACAGACTGTCAGAGAGTTCAAGTACAGGTAGGGGCCCGTGTACCATGTGAAATCTTTGACATTTTGTAGGCGTGGCTAATATGCTAATTAAGGTTCACTTTAATACCATCTCCTGCATGTAGAATATGACCCTGAATCAGTACTAAGTATTTATATAAATGAGTATGGTTACACAGAATGTATAATATCAGTTGCCTACAACAATATAGAAAAAGCATTTATACATTGTGCAAGACAGTGGTGTAAACTAGTACATTGTAAGTTTCTCTATTGAATGATAGCTTTTTAGCACTTAGCTTCTTTAAGTATACGGAATTGTGCATTCTCCTCAGTCCTTCATTTTGGTGGTTAAAATTTAATGTGGTACAGTGGTTCTGCACAGCTGTTTGTCCAGGGTTGTTTTTTCCCGGCAAATAATTGCTTTTAAGTCAACAAATGAGAATATTTTAAAGTGGATCAATTAATGTATTAAAAAAACAAACAGGTGGTTTTATCTCCTGATATATACCTCAGAAACAAAATTGCCAAGATAATAGACCGGCCGCAATAGCTGTAGAGTGTTTGCTTGCAGATCGGGAGGTCGTGGGTTCTAACATTGGGCGGGTCAATCCAAAGACTTTAAAGTTGGTAGAAGTGGCTTCCTTCCTAACGCTCGGCGCTAAGGGGACAGCATTACACCTGACTCATCCGTATCAGTGTAATGGACCGGCCAGGCTCAGTCCCTTGGCACTTCATAAGTGCCTCTGTGCTATAATGATAGAAATGTCGCACAGTATCGGCAAAAATGCCACCTAGACAATAGTAATATTAAATTATAGCTGCTCATATAACATCTAAAGTGAACCTTTTTGTATGTTGAAAACCAAAGATTTGATTACAATAATCTCTCATGATACCAAGTTTTTGATAGTGTTTTTCTATTGCATGGATAATGGAAAGTTATCAGTTCATTTTATTTATTTGACCATGATTTATGTGTTTGCAAGTACTTTATTTCTACTGCCTATGCTGATGCTAATGATAATGATGAGTGAGTATTGTTTTTTTCCAGTTTGATGCAGATGCACTATTTCATCATCAAATGTAATGAGTACCTCCGGCACTTCTTCTCCCTTCTGAAGTGGGACAGAACAGCACTTTCTCTCAAGTAAGTACAACGTTACTGATTTCTCTATGTTTTTGTGTTTTTTTATCTAAAAGATTTCCCCATCCCATGCTGCAAGCTTCAACTGTACCATAGCTATAACAAAAAGGTTAGTTAGCTGCTTTCTCATTGTGACTAGTAAATGACCCTAATGGTTTTGGTGTAAGTGGTGCAAAGGTCAAGGTCACAGTGTCCTTGAATATTTTTTTTAGTTTCTGATCAAATGCTCATTATTGATAATTTTATGAACACTTGGTGTTACACCGAGGCATATTATGTATAATGGGACAACCAATCCCGGAACTATTATAATAAGTTGAGAAAGTTAATCCAGTCCAATTCTTACAAACTTTAGGCCATCTCTGGTCGTGGTTCAGATCCAAAACCTTTTTTTGCAGATCTCAGACATTCTCACTTCTGCCTCATAAAGACCATTGATGTTGATTATCTTAATGTAAAATATTGTTGTCTAAAATTATAACAATTCCAATTAATCATGCAACCCCAAGATTTTATGATATTCTGTAACAAATATTCCCATGAATTAATATATATACACAGTGGAACTTCATTATCTCAGTCTCGCTTAAGTGAGATTCCTTGCATATGTTGATGTGAACTCACAGTCCCAACTTACACTCCTGTATGTTTAATATTTTTTCTGTTGATACTTTAATGTTCATATAGTGTTATTTTTATGTGTACTCGATCTTACGTTTTCGGTATCCACATTAATATTTCAACTTAATTACCATTCATTAATCAGTAAGCCTCGATAGGAACATGTACCTACGATAATGTGAATAACCATGCATCATCCAACAGGCTTAATGAAAGACGTGCAACCCAAGAGGTTTACAAAGCTATTCAAGGAAATGGCTAGACATATTCGTAAGATTAGGGTAACTCACAAACCAACAAAGGATGCATTTTGTACCTGCTTTCTTGAGGGCTAAATGTCACCAAGCAGGAAGATTTATAAACCCATGTTGTCAGTTGTGGAGTCATTCAATACATAACTTTAAGCAAAAAATTGATTTATATCTCTTTCACAAGATATGTTGAGAGGTAAATTTAAGTGACAATGAACACACCACACACTTATTGTGTTTCTGTTTAAACCTATTTATTTAAAGTCGATGGGGAAAAAAGTTCTTTTTACTTATATTAATCCCTCTCGACTGCCCACTTCCTTGGTAGACCTCAATTACTCAGTACCTGGAGCAATGTTCAGTAAACAGTCTTGCTTAAGGACTAACATCACATGGTCATTTTCTGGGTTCGAACCTCGGACCTGCCGATCCGGTGTCCAATGTCTTAACCACTAGTCCATGGACGCCCACACAACTTGGATGCCAAGTTATTTAACTCTATTTATCTATAGCAAAACTAGATGACAAATTGCTACTTTATCCACCCTATCTGGAGTCCAACATCTTAACCACTAGACCACACACGCCCACTGATTGTGTTTCATGACATGTATTTTTTATGGATCATCGCATTGATTTCTTTCCCAGTGTGTGCTTTGTTTATGTACTGCATTGTTTCATAAATATTTAATCGATAATTAACATGTTATAGAAAATAAGAAATAAAGAAAAGAAGATAAACCTATATTGATTTTTGTAATTATGAAATTACCAATTATTATAATCATTGTTCAGAAGCAGAAGTAAAATTAAGCACAAAGTATTTCAATCAATAATTCATACCATGGATACGTAAATGTATTTATGCCTGTCCCAACAAAATTGCATTAACAAAGTTTTACTTTGTATTAAAAACTGTCTCTGTTGGTGTTTTCCCTAGGTCCACACAAAACTTTATTATTGCATGGTTCTCTTCCTGCGCCAGTACCGCTTTTTATATCTTATGATTTCTATGTATGTCTTATGCTTAATAGCTGTATATTCTTAAAAACGTAACGGATGACGTTCAAATTTGAAATGACATCATATGTAAACACATAAACAGATAACGTTTAGTATAGTTAGCCGCAAATTTAGGGAGCCGACAGAGATATTAGCTCTACACAGTGCCGTCATAAAATGGGTTGCGCCAGAGAACCTACCCAGGCCTATTAATTTTTTTTTTAATCACAAAAAAAATTGGTCTATGTAAACTATACCACCCTTCAACATTTAATTGTTTCACATGTGTGCAAAATTTTATAGAATTACGTTGAGTAGTTTTTAAGTTATAATAAAGTCCACATATTTTTTGATAACTGAAACACCTCATACAGATGTTTAAACCATGTGTATGTAATTTTTTTGTGTGGATTCAATTCTACAATAAATAAATAAACCTTATATCTTATAATCACCTTGCAGGTTTCATGTAGAGTTGTGCTGCTTGTTGCTGGGATTGGTTGTCATGCCAACCAGATGGACTGCAGTCATGTTGACCAACTGGTTTTTCCTGGCCACAGAGGATGTATACCGAGGTGAGTTTTACACAGCTTCAGTTAAAATGATAATGGGTATAGCTAGACACTAAGTCATTTTCACACATAATTTCTCAGACAGTGTTGGCATTTTATAGGTGAGATGTCATCGAAAATTAAGCTGTCTCTAAAATTTAAACTTTTCATGACCTTGGTCAAGGCTAATTTGTTAGATTCTTGTGAATAGTGAAAAACTCTGCAAAAATTAGTTTCAAGGTTAGCCGTGTTTTCGAAATGGTCCCAGCTTTTGGTAGTGAATAAGAATTCTAAGTTTGATAGTTTTTTTGAGAACTAGAATTGGACCTTAACAAATAGCTTAACCTACACTGATGAGTGAGTAAAAGCTCTATTTTTTTAAGGAGGAGTAAAAATGGTCTTTTAAGACTAGAAAATGGTAGCAGACTAATAGTCTACTAGATATGGTAGTGCAATTTGTAGAGCGACGGCTCCAGGTACAGTAGGCCCTGGGTTCGATTCCGGGCTGCAACATACCAAATTTTTTATAAATGGAAGTGGTATAGCTCCCTTGCTAACGCTCAAGTATAATGGTAGTTCCACAACTAGTTGGCCTAGTGTCAGGATAATGTGACTGGGTATTGTGTTATGCCAGGTGTTCACGGCATGCTATACACAGTGAAGGCAGCACAATATCTGCTTCAACACTGTCTCCTGATAATTGATATACTTTTGGTGGGACGAAAAACCCAATAAACAAACTAAAAGTCAAAGCTTTATAGTCTTGGAAATATGGGGTAGTAGTACATCTTACCATTATGAACCATCTCATATTATGGAAACTTGTTTGACAATTTCTGTGACTACCAACCATACAGTGTTAAATTTGAAAATTAATAGATGTTCTGTTGCATTATAGAAGAACTATACTCCAAGCTTATCTTCTAGGTGGTCATTGTAGTTTTTAGATTTAAGAAGGCTAGCAGTAAGAAAGATTGTTGATTTAATATATAATTATTTAACAGGGAGACCACAATTGACAGTGCATACTACAGCTTAATATAAATAAGAATTATTCAAGAGGTAAAATGTAAAATAGAATTTTTGAACGTGCAGTTTTTCAAAATTTTCAGTTTTCTGTTGATGATATGCACGTATGGTTAATTCTGTATTTTTAAACTTAAATAATCTTATAACTTTATCTCCCCACTTCTAAGAAGATATATTTTCCTATACTCTCTATAAGAAATATTCCCCATATTATTTGTAAATTTGTTATTTTCTTCATAGTGCTTTGAAACTTTTACTCAAAACTTTCACTCATTCTCATCTCATTGAACAAGATGCATGTTTATGTGCATATTGCTATCTTAAGAGTTATAAATAGTTTAGAAGTCTGGAAAATTCATAATTTAATGCCTTCATAATTTTTATGCCAAAAACCTACCTAGAAGGGAGGTAACACAATGCAGTTATTTAAAAAAAATAGAGTAATGTCCCTTTATAAACAAAACCATGGGAATATAGTAAGGATTGATAGAAGATACAAGAATCAAGTCCATAATCTTCAGACCCAGTGTTAACTCATTTAATTGTTTCTGAGTTGCTCATGCAAATTGTTGAGATCCAGAACAGCCAGCAACTGGTGGATGGGACTTAATCAGAATATGCACTATTTGCTGCCTAATCAAAAATAAAATTCTAATTACTTCTGCATGTTGCTATTAGTAAATAAGTCAGGACTAGTATGGGTTATTAACAAAATATAGCAGAATGATTTAAACAGTGGCCTTTTTTTGATTCCAGGGGGTAAGAAACGAGCTCGCCTACTGGTGGAATGTACACAGGGGAAGAGAAGTTTTATGTCTGTGTTTGAGGCATCGGAGCCTTTAGAAAAAAAGAAGGTAAGTTTCATGCTCATTGTAGCATGTATCTTTAAAAACAAAACAAATTTTCTCTATGAGATACTTGATCAAAATTGATTATTTTTGGCAGTTATTCATCGACTAAATGTTGTATCATAGAATCTCTTGTTGTCTTATTGGAAATCTTTCTTTAATAATACAGATCAGAATTTGCCCATATTTCTATGGATGATTTGTATTAATGTGTAATTGTGCAAGACTGCATTGAAAATTATTATGTGGGCCACTCCTGTATTATTTATGGGTATTTCTTCTTATTGTGTGGATAAGTGTCAGTGATGTGAGCATAGGTGAGATAACTCCTATTGCATTGCTTTTACAGGGTTACTGCCCTTTGGTTATTTTTTCTTATCAGATTCTTGCGTGGATAACTTTTCCTTTATTTCATAGCAAAATTTCTTCACAGATGAATTATATTAATTTGCAATTATGGTTTGAACTTTGGACTTCAAATTCTCTGCCTTGAGGCACACTGGTTTGCTTTATTAGTAGAGGAAGTGAATATCTAGTTAGAATTTCTTACCCCAGACTATTAAAATCTAGAAAGTCTAAATATTTTATTAAGTTTCTTATCACCTGAAACTGAAACTCAATATAGCTCTTTCACTATACTGTTATTTTGTTAAGAATAAAGCTTGAATGCTAAGTCTTTTTGAGATCATGCATTAAGTTGTCATCAGCACTTGTCTCTGCTGGGGTAAGGGTAAAATAATGGGAATAAAAACATTTTTATGTGCCCTTAAGTGAGTAGCATTTAGGCGGTACTGGAACTGGTAGTGCAATCGGTAGAGCATCGGCTCCAGGTACGGGAGGCCCCAGGTTCAATCCCAGGCCACAACCTCCCAAAGTCGTTAAAAATGGTAGTGGTATAGCTCCCTTGCTAATGCTCAACCAGATATAAGGGTAGTTCCACGACTGGTTGGCCTGGTGTCAGGATAATGTGACTGGGTGTGGTATCATGCCAGGTGTTCACAGAATGTTATACACAGTGAAGGCAGCACTATATCTGCTTTCAAGTGGACACCATCTCCATATAACTGAAATACTGTTGTGGGACGATAAACCCAATAAACAACTACATAGGCGGTAGAGTATATATGTACACAATCCAGGATGATTGAGAATGATTTCATATCCTGACCTTATTTTTTTATAGCCATGATTTTTTTGTTTTAATTTTAGCTTGAGACCAGCTTTGGTGCAGTGCCAGAGGCAGGTGATGGGCTAGAAGGACTGACAGATTCTGATAAACTCTGTGATGTGAGTTCATCTGCTATTCTAGGGGTCTTATTTAATGGTT
This sequence comes from Sinonovacula constricta, assembly GCA_007844125.1. Lineage (NCBI taxonomy): Eukaryota > Metazoa > Mollusca > Bivalvia > Cardiida > Solecurtidae > Sinonovacula > Sinonovacula constricta. The sequence continues at coordinate 31,335,998 of CM017569.1, read as the reverse complement.
CATATGAAAAATATAAAGCGATGAAGAGAATATTTACTGTCATACCTAATGTAAGCTCTATTCTAGTAGGGAGCACACACAGGGCAGAGTGGTTGAAATCGCAACTTGTACATGTAACTCCTCAGCCACTCACCCAATGGGTTCGAGCACTGGTTGGGAACTTCCATGTGTATGAGAGCAGTTTCTAGCTTATCGTAGGTGCTGTTATACCCAGACATATGTCGGGGAGTCTTCCTACACTAATAAAAAAACAAAACAAACCCAAAACCTATTCATTTTTTTGAGAAATTCTTTTCCTGAAAAGCTAAGATTCACTTAGGTTAATTTAGGTTTAATTTGATTTCCATGATACTCTGGCTGGTGGGACAAGTTTGACTCAAACCTAACATTTACCTTTTTTTTTACTTATAGACTTTTAGGAGCAAATTGTGTAGATCTAGATCTCAAAGCTCCAGGCAGGCGCTGGCTGATCTGAATCCACATTTTTCCCAAAGCCTTGTCAATTCATGTATAGCAGGCTTTTTTTTAACCTTTATAGTCGATTGGGAAACCAGTGCTTTTAATTTATATTACTCTCTCTTGACTGCCTAATTTTTTGGGTAGAATCACTGCTCTAGTACTGGGTATCTGGAGCAATAGTCATTACAAAGTCTTGCTCAAGAACCAACATGTGGTTGGTTTTGGGGTTCACGGCAATGATGACCACAGTCCAATGTCTTATTCACTTTACCATGGACACTTTTAGTAGGCTAGGAGTTGGGGCGACATGGAAACACAGGAAGAGAACACTGATTAAATAGAGTTTCCAACTAGTGGAGTTACATTGTGCATGACAGATGGTTTAGCAATTGTTTGAAGTCTATAAATGCAACTTTTGTATAATTTTCTAGTCGTTTCTTATTCTAGACGGGTCATGAAGAAGAGGAGGATGAAGAGGAGGTTGAAGATGATGTGGAGGACTTGTTACCGCATGATGATAACAAACCTGGGATGGTGGCGAGGCTTATGGAGTTGAAAAGGAGGAGAAAACTCATAGCTAATGGTAGCCACTTTTGGTATATGAAACAGAACAACATTTCTAAGGGGCGCCATGGTTAAACGGTTAGATTTGCTGAATTGTAACTCCTCAGCCCCTCACCGCAGGGGTTGAGTCACGATCGGCGCGAGAATTTTCCAGCTAAGCTGCAGTGTGTTGGTGGTTCTACCTAGCATAATTTCGGGGTCTTCCTCCACCAATAATTAGCTGGACATTGCCAGTATGACCATCATTGTATCAGTGGGATGTAACAAAAACAAACTGACAAACATTTCTAAGTTTAGTGTATTTTGCTTATTTAAGATTGACTTATGTTTAAAAAAAAATCTTAATTTTTACTACTCAAGAACAGTTGCTTATTTTAAAATTTTACCTTTCACTTTTGCTATATGAAGTAGAACAGTATTTCTAAATTTAGTTTTTTCACTTTTTTATTTTAATGTTGAAATTATCATTTTAAGGACAGAAGAACAGGAGTAAATTTAAAATTTTACATTTCATGTTTATTATTCCTATTTTAAGTAGTCACACTTTCTATCCCTATGTGTATCTGTATGTGACTAAATTGCCTGCTACTTTGAAGGAAATGTTTAGGATTAGTGTGTTGTTTATTTTATTTCATTTGATTATTGTTGGGTTACATATAGATTTTGTGAAATGGTACTCATCGGGTTAAAATGGTGTATAGAACATACAAGACAACTCCACAAGTATCTTCTGGTAAATGTGTCTGGCCTATTTCGTGGTCTTGGTCATAACTTCTGTATCAGTTTCAGTTGCAGCCGTTTAAGGTCAGGGGCGCCCATGGCCAGGCAGTTAGAGTGGTTGACTTGAAACTCGAGAGAACTTTCATGTAGGGAGGTTTTCCAGCTAACCTGCAGCGTGCTGGTGGTTCTACCCAGACAGAAGTCTGGGGTCTTTCTCCATCAATAATTAGCGAGAATTAGCGCCAATATGACCATAATTGTGTCGTGCAATGTAACAAAAATCCATACAAACCATTAAGGTCAAGGTCATAATCAAGGTCATATTTATGGTTGTTAGGGCATTTATCAGTCCAAGTGACATCTCATTTATTTGTGTTTTTTTTTCAGAATCCTGTTCAGAATGCAAAGCCTCAATATCAACATTTTTGAAGAGACGGGTAGGTTGAAATTTCTATTCTGGTTTGTTAATATTTGATAAATCCGAATATCTTAACGAAAACTGTCACAATTAAGATTCTGTAGTTTCTATATAGGACTTGTTTAATGCACTAGCTATTTGTAATATGTTTATACCATTTGTTTTTATAATCTAAAAAATAAATTTCTCAGAGGAATAACTTTTTTGAAGAAAATTTGGATGATCTTTTCAGATCTTCTTAAGAAGGGAAAGATATCATAAACATTTTTGAAAATATCATTTAAGATATTACCATGGTTATGTAGGATTTTTGTTTGAAATCAAATTAAAGTTAGTAAAATTAAACCTGATAGTTTATCTTTTCTTTACCTAGTAAATGTATTTGTTAGCATTTCATTTTATAAACAACTTAACTATAGTATTATTGATACTGTCTGTTGTAAGGTTAAATTATATTTAGGATATTTTTTGTATTTTTGAATAACAGTTGAAAAAGAAAACTAAACACTTTCCCTTAAACATAGATTGTACTTTAATGTTGATTAAAAAAATTCAAAGTTGGAACAAAATTGAAGTTTAACTGCTTTAAGAATTCTGCTTTTTCCTTTCAGTTTTGCTGTACTAACTGTGGAAACACATTCTGTTCCAAATGTTGTTCCCAGAAAGTGTTCAAATCTCGTCTAGGGGCTACTGGTAAGTATAAACATACTTCATATTCCAAACCCATGCACTTAAAGCACCTTTCTACATCCTTAGCTGCTGTTGCTAGGTGTTCACAAGCTGTTTTAAAATGGAGAAGCTTAATTGTAAACAACAGCTCTTCACAATGGTTTGACACCTTGTTAATCCTTTTTCTATCGATATTCCCTCTTTTTGTAAGTAAAACTACATTCTTACCTCCCTTGTGGGTAGGTATTTGGTGTATAGTTACTGCAGAAAACTTAATATTTTTCCACTTTTTAAACCTTTGAAAAACACAAAAGAGCATGCGAGTAAAATGGAATCTTACTTATTGAGATAAAAATTATTAAAAAAAATTGGGTGCTTATTTAAAAAGCAAGTACATTAAAAATTAGATTTATTGTATTTCTTAAATGAAGTACATAAAATACCTTCCCACAAGGGAGATAACTTAACACATTTCTTTCATTTCGAAAATGGGGAGTAAAATTACTCAATATTTGCTTCATGAACCTCTGTGGAATTACCAATTATCAACATTTCGATCACCACAAAACAACTATGGCTGTGCATGTCAGAAGGGTACTTTTTTTAACTTTGATCATAGATTTAAAACCAAAGTTGTCAGTAATGCTCCCAGAACTGATGTTCAAAGAAGTGTAAATGGCCAAGTTCTGCAAAAAGCAAGATGTTTGTTTTGCACAAGACGCAACCTTGACTCTTAGTTCCTTCATAATTGGTTGAATATAAGTGAGTTAGAAACATTAGAGGACTGAAAGTTAACCACATTTTTCACATTTTCAGTAATACCTAAAAAATTGCATAGGTTAGATTCCAATAAAAGTTTCATTAAAATTTTCTTTTTTTATCATTCTCTATTTAAAAAACACCAGCTTGTTTTAATTTCTTATGTAAAGCATTTCTGCCAGATAGTTTTTATCTTCTAATATTTCAGCACTATCTGTTAGATAGAAAGGGTACTGTTTTGATTATTTTATTAATGTTATCCTAGTAAGGTAACTGTATTATAGGGACCAGTTGCAATAACTTAATTGATAGAGCATCGGCTTGCAGAGGTCGCTGGTTCAAACCCCGGCCTGGTCAAACCAAAGATTTTAAAGTTGGTAGTAGTGGCTTCCCTCCTAACACTCGAGGCTAAGGAACAGCATAACGCTTGATTTGTCAGTGTCAGTATAATGGACTGGCCGGGTTCAGTCCCTTATAAGTGCCCCTGTGTTACAATGATACAAATGTCGCTGCACAGTATTGGCAAAAATGCCGGCATATCCCATCCCTGTATTAAACATTATAATAGAAGCAAGAGATGATTTTTAAGACTGCTGTCTTTGGTTTTTCAGCACCGTCTGCCCAGACAGAAATGGTACCTGTTTGTGTTCAGTGCTTCAAAACACTACATGGGGACAAATCTCAAGACGACAGTAAGGAGAAATCATCATGATCTTGTCGCTAAGCAACAGTCACACTGGCAGCCATGATGGATTCGATGGATAGAGGATGGCCCAAGGTCATGCTGTCGTCTGCTATATCTGAGATAATGATAAGGGTTACTGAGTAGAGTTACTTCCCACCTTCAGATGTTCAAATTTAGACAGTATCACTTACTTGAAGTCCATTGTTTCTCCCACAAACCATATGATGCTGGTATTTTATTAGAATCATCTCATTGTTACTAAATTTAAAGACTGACCATGTGACCAATATTGGGTGTAGTTGAAAATTGTACTTTGCAACAAAGTATATCTGCTTCATTTATCTGGAGCTTCATGTTTAGTATTTGGAATCATTATATGCTTCTTATTATTGTGTGGCAATTCTTGGGATATGATTGTTGAAAAAAATCAGAAACTTCTATACTTTCTGGAATGTTATAGTCAGAATATTTTTATTGTATTTACTATTTCAGGCATCTTTTGTGCCTCTGATTCTACCAATGAAAGTGGTTGTAGTCAGTCTATAAGAATAATACTGAAAAATAATAACTGAATAGAATTTAAAAAAAGGTACTGTTTTTGTAACTACTGTTTTTGTAACTTTTTTTTCTGCAATTTTTGTAACTTAAACCCACACAAAAATCATTCCAGTTAGGTTTGGTAATAAATAATACCCAAAGTAAGTAATACACTATGGAAAGTTTATTTTTGATTTATGTTAGAAGGCAGAAGCAAACATAAACAAAGTTTCACCACCACTTATTGTGAAGAAATTCTTGCCATTGTATCATTAACCCTTTTGCTGCTAAGCCATTTCCCACACTCCATGCTGAGGAGTTTTCTATAAATTTCCTAAGAAAATGCCATAAGTCACTGAATCCCTTATAACTTTGGATATGTAAAACTATATATCATTAGAAAGGTAATTGAATATGGATTATGAATAATATAAAATTCAATAATTATCATGTGAAATAAAAATGTTATGGACTTTCTTAAATAGAAAAAAAGTTGAAAAAATCCAGAACTTTTACTTTTTTCTATTATTTCTATGGCATTTCACTCCTACACCTTCAAAAATATGAATATTTCTAAGAAAAAAAAGCAGTTACTGTCAAGGAGAGTAACTCTGGTCATACTTTTATAGGTTATAAGCTATGCTGTAAACACTCAAAAATAGTAGTAAACAGGACGGTGTACGTGTAAGAGCATTTCTAGTGGTTAGGAATAGACGTACGCTGTACCTCGGGCAGCAGTAAAAGGGTTAATATAGTTATAATAACACAGAGACCTGTTAATAACACAGACACCTGTTCATAATCTTGCACTTGCTTGCTTAAATTTTATATATTATGAGATATGGTGTGAAATGGGACCAGGTTTCAACAGGATTGCAACTGTTCCTATACTGGTTTACCTTGAGTGGATTTCAGCTAATGATTTTGAGGGAAATTGCATGAAGGAGGTTAGAATTTCATCATTTGAGGCTACATACTGTTGTAGCAAGTCATGTTGTTCACATCTTTCTTTCATTCTTGTATCTTTGATCCTTTATGTGTTTTCATGGTATTTGATCATATAAGTATGTTGTTTTTTTTTTTAAATCTTTTTTGACTTATGTTTATACAATTGTAGTAATCCTTTTACTGAGAACAGTATTTCGACTTTAAAAAAAGTTTGTGATGAAGTACTTGCCTTTTGTGAATATTGTGTATCTTATGTTATTGTAGGTCTTTATAAGTTAACCTGTTAACCTGCTAAACAAGGACTTGATCTGCTCTAGGCAAACAGTGTAGTTCAAAATGACACTGTTTGCCCGAGCCATGATGAATACTCTTGATTTGGGGCTTGATTAAGTCAATTTAATCAATTGTTCAATAAGAATAATTGGCCTTGACAGATATACAGTTTTGTAGTTATGCTGACCTTTGCAGAAGTAATCAAAATGATTAAAGTTGTGATAAAATTTAAACTTTTGAAATTCTACAGAATATTCTTTTATAGTTATATTGTCCAATGATTTTATATTTTATTGTTTAACAGAAGAATCTCTATATAAAACAATTTTTTTTTAAGGCCATCATTGTATGCTGGTTGCTATTGGCCGAGTGGCTTGAGTTGCTGACTTATAACTATTCAATACTTCTCCACTCAGGTCCCATACACGGCATATTATATGTGAGGAGTTATTTGAGGCGATCTACGATTGTCATCATTGTCTGTTTGGTATGTGCTTTCCAGGATTCTGGGATGCACATTTTGTCTGTGGAATATTTCCATATCTTTCAGTCGCATGTGTCTGCCTTTGTCAATCCAGAAAGATGGGTGGTCTTATTTAATTTAATTGGATTGTCTTGGTCTCCCTACCAGGTGGCTACCAGTGTTCTCCCTTTCCAGACTTTAACGATGCACTTGAATTATGTTTTAGCTTAGATATTTTCTGTGGTGCTGTCCTCTGTTTCTGATTAGTGACAGGGATTTAATGAACATAACTTTATCGGGCCTGGTAGCGCAGTCGGTAGAGTGTCGCCTCCAGGTACAGGAGGCCTCGGGTTCAATCCCGGGCCGCAACATATCAAAGTCTAGATGGTAGTGGTATAGGTCTTTGCTAACACTCAAGCAAATATAAGGGTAGTTCCACGACTGGTCGGCCTGGTGTCAGGATAATGCGACTGAGTGTGGTATCATGCCAGGTGTTCACGGCATTCTATACACAGTGAAGGCAGCACTATATCTGCTTCAAATGGACACCATCTCCAGATAACTGAAATATTGTTTTTGGGTTGATAAACCCAACAAAGAAAGAAAGAAAGAACATAACTTGGTTGATCCGACCTTAACAACAACAAATACTTTTTAAGTGCATAATTAAACTGGATTAACCTGATAGATCTTTATACTTCTATCCACCTGTATTAATTTTAACCTGATTATACTCTCTTTTTGCATTAAACCTCATTGTATTTGACATCATATGACCTATCAAATATCGGTGTGCCGTAAAACTATAAATACAAAATACAATTGCATTAAACTTGAAAACAGACATGTAATACATTTCAGTAGGATTTTTTTTTTTTTATATCTTCATTTTGAAAACTTGTTATTAACTTGCCTATATAGATTTGTGCAATAACGCACACATTACTTGTTTGTTCATATATTTCATTGAGGTGCAACCATGAGTTTTCCTCTGGCCATTTTCTATTAGAAATAATCTATAATAATGTATTATCTTTTAAACTTTCTCTAACTTGGTCATGGTCTTGAGAAGAGCCTAAAAGCTGCTGTGATATTACAGGTAATATAAAACCTGATTGTCATAAACACATTTTGACCGGCCACAATAGCTCAACTGGTAGAGCGTCAGCTTGTGGATCAGGAGGTCTCGGGTTCAAACCCCGGCCGGGTCAAACCAAAGACTTTAAAGTTGGTAATGGTGGCTTCCCTCCTAACGTTCAGGGCTAAGCAAACAGCATTACGCTTGACCTGTTGGTGTCAGTAAAATGGACTCGCCGGGTTCAGTCCCTGGGCACCTCATATGTGCCCCTGTGGTACAATGATAGAAATATCGCTGCACAGTATCTGCAAAGATGCCGGCAAATCCCAATCCCATAAATACATTTTTTCACATGATTCTCCTTGTTTTCCACTCAATACACCCATAACATATTTTCTTATATTACACTAGTGTTATACAGCTTTTTGATTTATAACGTCATCGACGTAATCATAATTCAAATTGTTTCATACCACTATTTCAGAAAATATAGTTGTTAAAACTTTGTAAAATCGTACATTGGTGTCTTAAATCATGTGATAAATCAATACTGATACTAATTGTCATTTAATATTTTTTTTTATAAAACTCATTTAAAAACTGTTTGTATTCAATGACAACTCGTGTAAGATCCTCTATACATGATAAAACATCCTAATAATAACTTCGTATTGGTTTCAGAATCTTGGCCTGAAAAAGGTTAAAAACAGTAGGCATTTCTTCGTTTCCCAGAATGCTCTCATAGTGGATTATAATAAATTGGAACTGGAGACTTGTTAATAGCAGTTCATCATTAAAGATTGACCACCCCTGCCAATCTATACTTACTGCAGCAGTCAATTTGCCAATTGTTGCTACCTTTATTTTTAGCAACATTTAAAAATAAGCTTGCTTAATAATGCTCACACTCAAGTTTCCAGCAAATTGCCTTTTCAAAAGTTTTTACACAAACACAAACAATTGCTGTTTTTACATATTTACGAATGTTCATGTGCGCTGCCATATTAGAAAACACGGAAACGATGTCATGAACATTTGCAAATATGTAAAGAGAGCAATTGTTTAACTCATGAAAAAGATAATTTGCCAAAAATTTGAATGAGAGCATTTTTAGAAAAAATAAATAATACAGTTCCCTCCGGAACAATTTTACAACATTGTATATTGTTTAATAGAAAGTGGCCTAAGGAGTCCTTACTGGCATTTGACCGAATGAATAAGTGTTGGCTACCTCATTGAGAGGATGTTCTTCTGCTAGTCAACTTTTTGTTTTGTCATTTTTTTTAAATTAAATATAAGAATAGAAAGATCATATTTATTATACTTAAACACACTAATAAAAATTTTAAAAGGTCAATGACGTTAAATACTTGATACTTTTATTGATGAGAGAAGTCAAGCTGTACAATTTATTACTAATTTGTATTTGTATTGTTTGAGTTGGGTTTTTTTCAGACATTTATTTAACAACACAAACTTCTACTCAGATTATTTTTTTAAATGTAGGAATAAAAATGTTCCTAAACATGTTTGTTAACAGATTGCATTGACACTTGTTGCTTTCATTTTATTAATTTATACAAAATTATAAATCTAATTCAGCAATATTTGTCTTATTAAATTTCCTTTTGTTAAAGTATCTACTCAGAATTTTATTGGATGTATTTTGTTTAGTCTATAGATTATTTATTTTTTTGTGGATTTGGGATATTTTTATTTACTTCTTTTTTTTTTAGTAATTTATTTTTGTTTTAAATGTTTAGCATGTTGATGATTTTATTTTAATTTTCTTTCTACTTCTTTACATATTTTTAACCTTGTTTGTTAAATGCACATCTATTATGTTCTTTTTGACCAACACAGTTTAGGAAATCTGAGAGTAGCCAAATCTGAGAGGTTGAGTCATTGACTTATAACTCCACATTCCTTCACTGGGGTGGTTGTTTGTTTTTTTGTTACATCACACCAACACAATTATGGTATTGGCGTTGTCTAACTAATTTTTGGTGGAGGAAGACCCTAGATTTACATCTTGGTAGAACCACCTCACCACCCCGAACGGGACTCGAACCCACGCAGTGAGAGGCTGAGTTTTAAGTCGGTGATTCTAACCGCTTGGCCCCGAGCGCCCCTCACTGGGGTGGGTTTTGGGACTGGCTGCAACAAAAGCTTGAATGGAAATCTGGAGGACATCAATAGTTCTACGAATGTAAAAATCTGGGGTCGCCTTCCTCCATCAAGGACTGGATTGGAAATTGTTAATGTGACATTGATCTGCCACTGCAATTTATGTATTGAACAGTTCATTATTGTTTATACATCAACAACAAAGTTTGGCAGTTGTATACTGAATTCACAGTGTCTGTCTGTGCATGTGTCTGTATGTCTGTGGGCACAGTTTTGTCCAGGCTTCTTCTACTTTTTTTGTCAATTTTGATGACATTTCATAACTACTTGTAGAACTATGGGAACCTGTGCACATGTTTTTTTTGTTTTTGACAGTGGTATCCCATATATAATATATACAAGATTATGTTAATTTGTTAAAAGAAGGAAGACATTTTTTATTTTTGATAATCATTGTCCAAAATATTTAGAAAGCAAAGTTGAATTGTTTTTTTTATCAATTATATATATATATTCTGAGATTTGACAAGTCCAGGCCATGTTAAATGTCCATCTAGAATTTTTTTATTAATTCAGGATTTACATAACATAGTTTAAATTAATTGTGTTCTTAAATTGAAATGTGATGCAGCATTTTAATGATTTAATTGACACTAAGAATACATGTAAGGTCAATTAACTCATTTTTTTTATTATAGCAGATTAAAACAACATTTTACATTCAATAAAATAGACAAAGTTTGTTTACTATAAACATTCGGTTGTTTGCTAAAAAAAACATTCAAACATTTGTTTTGAGCTTCTCATTAGTCTTAAATATATTTTTAGGATTATATTTTTTTTTTATTTTCACTGCATGATAAAGTTGCTTATTTTATGCATGTTTCTGCCATTATATTGGAACTATGTCAAACAGATATCTAGTCATTCCCTGTGTTATTGTATAGTCTACACTGCCGATAAGTGCACCACTGATCTGTCAAATATAGCAAGTGTAACACCACAATCGGGCTATTACTGTCGATAGTTAGCATTGTAAAATAATGCTTAACATTACTGGCAGGGTGATATGTAGTTGCAAGGTACATATTATGCATTTTTTTCTAAATTTTGAGGCAACTACCCCATGCTGTCTGCTTATTTTGAGATTCCCACAGAATTTTCTGGTTATCTAGATTTTTTTGTTTGTAGTTTCTCTTTGAAAGAGCGCTCTCCTATTTGTAAATAACAAAAAAACAACAACAACAGTTAGTTCTAAACCTTTAATGCCCCAACTAAATTTATTTAACAACTAAGTTACTATAATAAGCAGCATTTCATTTTATCATGACAGTTAGTGGTTCACTATGGCTAGCCTTTTTTTATAGTTTGTTAAATTCTGTCTGTAAAGTTTGTAGTCCATTTTTTGTTGTAAACTGTGTATTTCTGTACCACCTATTTGTATATTTTTAAGATAAATCCGGACATTTTGTACCTGTTTGTAAAATTTAGTGTAGATTTGTGCAATAAAGTTTATTCATAAGGTTCGACAGTATTTGAGTTTTTCTTGACTTTTTGCATGGATCTCAGAAAGTCACAATTCTGTTATTAGGATAGAAGGTTACATGACAAAATGTAACCAACCATTGGATAAAAAAACGTTTTATTTCAGAGAGGGTGGACAAAATACCCGAGTCCATTTCCAGTCAGAAAAAAAAATAAACAAGATTTGCTGTGGATTGGATGATCAGTTTGTCCTTTAAAAATCTACAGCTTACATCTATGTTGGTGATCATCATTTAAATAGCTTAACCCTTTCACAGCTGGCCGATGTACAGCATACATCTATTTCTAACCACTAGCAATGCTCTTATATGTATACCGTTCATCCTGTTTACTACTATTTTTGAGTGTTTACAGCATTGGCATTTTTTTATAAAAGTATGACCAGAGTTACTCCACTTGACAGTAACTTGCAGTGTTTATTTTTTTAGAAATATATATATTTTTGAAGGTGAAGGAGTGAAATGCCGAAGAAAAATTAAAAGTTGTGAATTTTTTAAACATTTTATATTTTCTAAATTCTATAACATTTTTTTTATCACTTGATGATTATTAAATTTTATAGTATTCAGAATCCATATTCAATTACCTTTCTAATGACAAATAGTTTTACATATCCAAAATTATAAGCAATTTGGTGATATATGGCATTTTCTTAGGAAAAAAATTATATTGGAAAAAAATTATAGAAAATTGCTCAGCATGGGGCGTGGAAATTTGCATAACAGCAAAAGGGTTAAATCCACGTGATCACAGTTGAGTGAAACTACATAAACCACACTCCCTGCACTTCATACATTCTTAAATTATTGCATCACAATCAAACAGATTAGTAACGAGCAAAAATAATTGAACCAGCTAGCCGCTTCTAAAATTGAATGATTCAGCTTGACACCTAGAAAAAAAACTAACCATTACAACACCTAAAAATAAATGAACAAGCTAAAAACATCCAATTAGTATTAGCCTCATCCTTTTAAGCTAGCTGACTGACAAGTGACTACAAATTACATTATTTACCACACAGAAGGAGAATCAATCTGTGCTGCTTTAGTTTCCTTGATACAGCAGGTACATTACAGATGAGGTGCAATACAGGAAGTATTCATACATCATACAGCATGTTTTTGTACCTACCATATGGCCTTGACATTCTACTAGACTTGTCTTTCCATTCTGCAAGATTTCTGAGTAACAGTTCAGATTTGTTTTTTTCTAGTGCTTTGTGCTCATAATTGTTGTCTAGAAACAATTCCATTTCATGTATAGTGATGCATACACTGTAAAATTGGGGCTTGAGATCATAAAACTTAGTCCGAATCCAAGATCAACGTCAAGCATCTGATTGATCGGATTTGAAATTTCGTTTAAATTCAGCCAATCATATCCTTGTGGGTGATCTTAGAATTAAGAAAATAGTTTTATAATCTCAGATCCAAGCCAAGAACATTTTACAAATACACATGTACATGTAGTACTGGTTGAATAATTGCAAATATAGTCTATAAGATGACAATGTTAACAGAAAAAAGGTCATTACACTTATATTAGCAATTCTCAGCCTAATAAAAGGTAGTTTAATTTACACCAAGAGAAATCTTAGACTTGTATAGAATGTACAGAATGTAGAATTTTGTAAAAAATCAGATGCAGTACTAGAGGGTATTTTATTGATATTATCTGTGTCTACACAGCACCCTTTATGGAATGTTTAAGAAATTTGGTAATGGGCTGTTGTTGTAGTTACCATGGCATTAGTTACTCCTCAGCGTTATCAGGACATGTCTATTTCTTTGAGGTGGCTGAGGTGTTGCGAGTACCGGTAGTTATTACACGTTACAGATTTGCACCACTGCAACTTCTTATCACTGATATAATGTACTGATTTTACCGTAGCAACCTTGAACCACGTGGGTTCAGCAGGTTCACGTTCATCAGCTTTATCCTCACCTGTTAGCAGTGCTGTATGAGGGTTTTAAGATTGTTATTCGTTTAGAATGTTTTAAATGAGGGTCTTAAAGATAAGATGCATTATTACATGAATTGTTTGATACATTTATACAATATAAATGGTGCAGCATGTTATGTCCCTGTGAAGGCCAATTGGTTGATATTTTCATCTCACTTTTAGTCAAAGTGCTCGGTGGATGTCTGGCTTTGCATTTTTTTTAATAAACATATATTCTGATGACCTTTGGTGCTTTGCATCGAAGTATTAAACATAAGTCTCAAATTTACTCATATAACCTAATATATCCATCTTTGTTAAAAACCTTGGATCTGAATTTGATGTATAAAAATGCTTTTATAATTTTCACATACCTATTTTTTTTTTACATTGTTTTAAAGAGTTTGGAGGAAAAAAAGATACATTGTAGCCAAAAAGATCAAAGTGAAACAAATCTTGTTTGTTATTTGTTCGGATTTACTGCATAAAGGGGGAACATTGACAAACATGGCAAGAAAGGTGATGGAAAATTTTATTTTTCAATATTATTGATAATAAAATATTAAACAAAACAGCAAGTCATTTTCACAGTTCTTAAATTATCTTTGAGAAAATTTGAGATTACAACATTAATTGGAGCCTCAATGCTTGAAAACAATCTCAGACATAAGCTAAAAGTTACCCTGGGACCTGGTTCTGCATAGCACTGAAATTGTTCTTTCTGCTGGTATAGAAATCCAACTTATGCCCATGTTCTTAGTCCTGTTGATTTTGAATCGAAAGAATGAATGGACAATTTAGTTTAACTGACTCCATCCAACAAAATATTATGCACTTAACACTAAACTGCATCCTTTCAAGGAGCCAATAATAAACATGTCACCAACAACGATTAATTCATTGATCAAAAATGTTGGTCATCTGGGGAAAGTACAATATCCTGAGAATATTGTGGTTTTAGATGATTCTGGTAAGAAAGCATACATAAACATGAATTGTAATGCTCAAGTTCAATAAATAAAACAGTAACTAACAACTGTAAATATAAGAAGCAGGTTTAAAAGATGAGTAGACAAGGTATTGGCAAATTTTTGTTTAAGTTTATAACTGCAAGCTTTAAATAAATAACATTAAACAAGTAAGATGTCTTAAATATGACCTAAAAATTATTTTAACATAAAACGATATGCATTTTCTTAACTGTCATTGCTATATATATGCTATAAAAGTTATATCAACCTTGCTGTGGAAACCCTTGTAGTGCAACATATCCGATGACATGTCTGAAGATGGTTGAACAAACACACATGCCTACAGAATGCCCAAGAATAAAACATGTTCTTAAAAAAAAACCAACATATTTGAACAATACTGATAACCAACAGTAGTTAGTGTATGTAAGACTGGATCTACAATGATCATATGTAGATTTGAATCCCTTTTAAGTCATAGGACAACAAAATGTTTTAACATTAATATCTACAGCACTATTAAGCAGGGGACCGCAGGTACTCTCGTCTGGAAGCTGGGCACCAAATTACTTGGCTTTGCCCTGGTTGGCTACTTTCTCCATGGCAGCTTTCACCGCAGCCTCATCAGCAAGGTAGTAACTCTTAACCGGGCGAATGTTCTCGTCAAGTTCATACACAAGGGGAATGCCTGGGATGACAATAAAATGGGTAAAGTCACATTTTGCGCAAAGTTGAAGATTAAAAGAGTTCTGAAAAGTGTCAATATATATCCTAGAAGTATTTTGACTAAAAGGGTCAAATCCAAAATGGTTTACACTAAAATTGATGACAAAGTATTATCAAGTGACTAAGTTTGAAACTTTTTAAGACATTAAAAATGGCCTACTTTGGAGTCCTCCCACACCCTCAAGATAACATCCTTCAGCGAAATAACAATGGGAGGAATCATAAAAAGTTCCAGGGATATCAGAGTGGAAAGAGTTACATTTGATGAACATGGGCTTACAGCACTTGTCATTGGTCAGCAAAAATAATCCCAGCCCCTTCTCTGCAACCACTGCAGCCTATGGCTGTGACCAGCCAGGTAGACCCACCCATTACCCTACCCCAACCCATTTCCCTCCCACTGTGTAGCTAGATAGTCACAGTATTGAAATATTCCAAATTTCAACGATTTAAATTTCACATTAAAAGATGTGCCAAAATTGAACAGGCACAGGAAAAAAGGGATTCACATGCAAGCCAAATGTGAGAGTAAGAACAAATCTGTGATGAGTCATTTAACAAAAAGAGCAAATCCAACAGTTACCAGCTTGTAATGGTCAGTTGGCAAAAAGGACCGACTGGGGCGCTTACTGAGCTCAGCTACCCCTGAGGGGTTTTGCAAAACATCTGGCTACTGCATAACGTCTAATCATAATTGCTTGAAATTATATTATCACCCCTTTCATGCAAACAAGGATCATTCAATTATGGATCACAAAAACATGTTAAATTAATTTTAATGATAATGTGTACAATCAATAGACTTTGTTGACAATAAAGATGTATATAGGTGTGTTAAATTAAAATTAGAATCCCCTTCAAGCTATAAAACCAAACATAACTGCCTCTAGGAACCCTCCATTCAATTACATTTGTTTTAAAAATAATAACTAAGGTTAAAAACATTTTTGGCAATACATGTACCATGTACTTATAAATGTTACCTTAAGAAACATTTACAATGGGGATATACTGTTTCAAAGTGACATTAATCAGCAAAATTACTTATCAAGCAAAATATATTATTTTTTCATAAAAACTACCTATTAAATTATTCCAATCTTAAAAGACTTTGTGTTAAAATAATTGCCTTTAAAATCTAATGTAAATGTGTGCCAGTGGTTCTGTTTGTTTATTGGGTTATTGTCCCACCAACAATATTTCAGTTATTTGAAGACAGTGTCCACTATAGCAGATATAGTGCTGCCTTCACTGTGTATAGCATGCTGTATACAACTGGCATGATACCACACCCAGTCACATTATCCTGACATAGGGCCAACCAGTCATGGCACTACCTTTATATTTGCTTGTGCACTAGCCAGAAAGCTATACCACTACCATTTTTAACACTGGTTAAGCAGCCCAGAATCAAGTCTAGGGCCTCCCGTACCTGGAGAAATATATAATAATATAAGAAACACCATGTGTACCTGTAGGAACATTAAGTTCAGTGATGTCAGAGTCTGGGATTTTGTCCAGGTACTTGATGAGTGCACGTAGACTGTTTCCGTGGGCAGATATAAGCACCTTCTGACCGGACTGCAACCAACAATTACAGTGATACAGTGGTTAAGATTAGGAAAATTATGATTTCCATTATGAGAAATGTCAATGAATAAGCATACTGACTGCCACAACATAATCTTAATCTTGACATTTATTCAAAGATTTACTACAGTATTTATACAAATACTTAATCATTGCACTTTATATCTAATTGGTAATTATTGCAGGAAGAAAAGAACTGAATTCAAAATGAATCTGGCAAACCTTGATGGTTGGCACAATGACATCGTGCCAGTAGGGTAGTACTCTGTCTACAGTATCCTTGAGACATTCACACAGGGGCACCACAGCCGCATCAAAGTTCTGCAAGACAAAATAAAGCAAATACAATGACCCGAGACCACAGCCTGGAACCAGATTATAGATAGTTTCCACATCAGTGAAAATCCCTTATCTTGGCAGCCATCTTTGATGGTAACTTCGACGGATTTTCATTTGAATTGTATAGAAGGGTAAATTTTATTTTCTTGTAATTTCTTCATTTGTGGTCCGAAAATTAAAAGCTATACACCATTGGTAAGCTATTGAAATTCGTATTTTCAGAATACGATATTTTTACAATTGATAAATGCACACAGAATTAATACACAGACATAAATAAAACTATTGGCTCATACTTAAAACAAAATGAACAGTGTATCATTTTCGGTTATATTGCTTTAACCTATTAAATTATCAAAATATAGTTTTGATATTTAAAATACTTTATAAAAGCTGCTAAATTTGAAATAAAATTCAGTAAAATTGATGGAAAAATAAAAACACAGTAGTGAGTTTAATACAGCACATATTTCCCGATTTTGGCCTGCATTAGCTTCTGCCCACAAAGATGGCTGCCTTAAACTGTCTTATGAGTGTCGATGACATCACATGGAAACTATCTATTCTACCAGTAATCCTTTCCATGTTTTATCTTTATAGTTGGTACTTATTATCACAGGATAAGTTGTAAATACTGGTTTAACCCATACAGATTCTTAATCATCTGATTACATATGCATGGAAGTTACAGATCCTGATCAGACAGCTCTTAGCAGTAACCATTTGACCTTGATCTACACTATTTAATTAACACAAGGTTGATCAATCTGTGCTAAACAGGCCAATGTTGTTTTTGTTTGTTTCTGTTACATCGCAGTGACACAATTAAGGCCACATTGGCTAATTATTGATGAAGAAATATGCCAGAATTATGTTGAGGTTGAAACCACCAAAAAACCTAGCCACATGAATGTTTTCACCCCAACTGGGATTTGAACCTAGGCAGTGAGGTGCTGTCGAGTCTGACCACTCAGCAACCCGTGTCCCTTAACAGGTTAAGACTTACCTGGTGACATTCATTCAGAAACTATGCCAAAATCTTACACTTTGGCTTATTATGACAAGCAAATGAAACTAGACATTCTGCCAAAGACTATTCATCCAATAGTGCAGATCCGAATCAGACAGTCCCCAGCAGGGAGCTGGCAGATCCAGGTGCACACTATCTGCCTAAGCCTTATAAATTAGTGCTAAGCGGGCTTAGTGCTAAAAGTTAAAATAGAAATTATTGTGCTTATATATTTCTAGTTAAAATTAATCAATTTTGTGGTAACAGTAATGGCTGAAAAACTAAATCATTCTCATTAATGGTGGAATCTGACAGTTTGCCTATATCAAATACATGTAAAAATATCACCTCTTTGGGATATTTATGCATAACTTTTGCAGAAAAATCATAATTTTGCCTAACTAAAGGCATTTTTGGACTTTACCTAAATTGGTAAACAGTATAAGTCGTAAAAAATTGTTCTAAATGTCCATGCATTCCAAATCTATAGGTTAGTATAATTAGGATTTCTGCAATATAGTTTTTCATCCATTACTGTTACCACAAAATTGATTAATTTTCACTAGAAATATATAAGCACAATTTCTTTTTTTAACTTTAAGCATAATAAAGAAGAGATGTTCTTAGACAGCCCAAACCAGCACAATTATGGTCAAATTGGTGATGTCAAACTTATTATTAGTGGAGGAAGATGTTGGAAAATCACCCCATGATCCATAAACCTAACGGAAACTCAAACCCATGAGGAGTTACCAGTTGGGGAATATAAAACTGCTCGGCCATGAGTGGCATATTAGGATGTAAAGCCTACCTTGTACTTGTCCTCTTGGGTGGCAGACCGGGGATCACTGGGCTCCAATGGGGGAGGGGGGATGTCAAATGCCCGGCGCCAGACCTGTAGGATATATAAAATGGCATCATGATAGGTCCCTTTATTTTTCTTTTATACAAACAAATGGCTTCAATGTAAAATATGTGTAACAAAAAATATTTTGTTAGACTGCACAAGTAAAAATACATCTTTTTGACAATAAAAATATAATATTCTTTTTACAATTTTATTGGTTGAGCTTAATCTGCTCTAACAACCAATCAAATTTTACCTTTACAAAATCTCGCTCATATCTCCAGTTTAGTATACTTTATTTAAGTCCTTATTATTCTTTTTTTTTTAAACAATATAGTGTTGGTATTTGTTTTTTATAGTCTGTATTTATGATTTTTTATAATGTCAATACAATAAGCGTTGGATGAATAATTTTGTAAAATTATTTTACGATGGAACAAAGAGCCTTCATTGTGTATAGCATGCCGAGAACACCTGGCATGATACCACACCCGGTCACATTATCCTGACACCGGACTAACCAGTTGTGGAACTACCCTTATATATGCTTGAGTGTTAGCAAGGTAGCTATACCACTACCATTTTTAACAACTTAAGTCATGTATGTCGCGGCCCAGGATCGAACCCGGGGCCTCTCGTACCTGGAGCTGATGCTCTATCGATTGCGCTAGCAAGTCCGGTTTGCTAAAATGACATTGTTGTTAACCATAATTGACGCACAATAAAAGTTAAACAGAACACAAGTGAAAAACAAACAATATATACTTAACTATCAACTAAAACTGTTTTGTCAATTATTTCATTTACAACCTTACCTTGACTTGAGCCTCCCCGTGTTTAGCTGCAGTCTCTGACTTATTGAGACCCTGAAGACCACCGTAGTGACGCTCGTTGAGACGCCAGTGGCGGATAACTGGGATCCAGTGGAGGTCAAGCTCGTCCTGTACCAGGTACAGGGTCTTGACGGCACGCTTCAGCACACTTGTGTACGCAATGTCAAATGTGTAGCCCTTCTCCTTCAGCATCTGAAATAACAAACTATTATATGAGATTTACTCATTTAAAGAAATAAAGCAAAGGAGCTTTACCACTACCATTTTAACAACTTTAGTATGTCGCGATCTGGGAACCATGGGCCTCCTGTACCTAGAGCCGAAGCTCTACCGATTGCGCTACCAGGTCCAGTTTATAGTGCAGACTACCATGCAGTAGTAATGAATCAATCCAATAATTATTATCAAAAGCCAATAATTATAGTTGGTAACGACATTTGTAAAGCATTAAAAAAA
The DNA here is from genome assembly GCA_007844125.1 of Sinonovacula constricta. Lineage (NCBI taxonomy): Eukaryota > Metazoa > Mollusca > Bivalvia > Cardiida > Solecurtidae > Sinonovacula > Sinonovacula constricta. The sequence goes on along the minus strand of CM017569.1, from coordinate 31,316,037 downwards.
GTTTAGTGGTTTGACTGACTACGTGGAGTTAATGTTACGTCATAAACAATTTTACATGGATTTTTTAATGAGCATCACTTAAACAGGGTAAAAAGAGGATTAAAGAATGTTAAACTACATTAATGTGCTACTGATAGAGACCAAAATATTTTTAGGTGCAATAATGACTGACTTTTTTGTTTGTTTTTGAAGTAGATTGCAGTGACGAACTATGATTATTATAGCAACGTCCAGCGTTTTGGTGGAGGAAGTCCCCAGACAAATGTCTAGGTAGAACCACTGGTGCACAGCAAGTCAGCTTGAAGACCATCTCACATTTAGTCCTTTGGTCAGAAACAGGACTCGAACCCGCACGGTGAGAGGCGAAGCAGTCAGAGGAGTTACAAATCGGCGACTCTACCACTATGCCAGAGGTTCTACCACTGACTTTTTTGCTGTTGTTGGTACAACATCATATAACACATCATAGGAAAAGACAGTTCCCAGACAATTTACTATGCCAAGCCATCTGTGCACAATATACAAGATAAGGCCAAGATTGCAAAAAGACAACAACATAATCTCTTAACAAGACGATACCAAAATTGCACAAAACAACAACAAGAACATAATCTCTATGGAGTTTTACAACTGACCTTGAATTGGTAATACAATACACAGATTGCAAGAAACAAAGTTATGCTAAAAACCAACAACAGACTTTGAATTGGCAAGACAGTGGCGATTGTAAAAAGTCAACATAATCTCTACGAGTTTTGCTAACTGATTTTGAGTTAGCAGGATAATGCCAGCAAGATAATGGCAATATTTCAACAAATAACAGTTACCTAAATGATGTTGAAACAACTCACATTAAGTTGAAATACATCAGGTCTAAGCTCAAGATGCGAAAGTGCTTCAAGCACTGTGTTATTCACTGCTTTAGAATAATTAGTCATATTATGAGACAATGATAAACTGTGGAGATAAGATGCCTTACATAATCTGCTTTCTATGTATTGGACATAAGCTGAAGGTTATGGGTCAAGAACAAAGACTGACTGACCCCTAAGCTAGTTACTTTACCTGAAAACTGTATCCTTACATGCCCTGGAGGGGTTTACTGTTTACTGGGTTTATAGTCCCACCAAGTATATAAGTTACCTGGAGATGGTGTCAGCTTGAAGCAGATAAAGTGCTGCCTTCATTGTATATAGCATGCCATGAACACCTGGCATGATACAACACCAAGTTACATTATCCTGACACTGGGCCAAGCAGTCGTAGAACTACTCTTATATTTGCTTCAGCATAAGCAAGGGAGCTATACCACTACCATTTTAACAGCTTTGGTAAGTCGTGGCCCGGGATTGAACCATGAGCCAACCGTACCTGGAGCCGACACTCTACCGATTGTGCTACATGTACCAGGTCCGGTGACGTCATTTAGTCTTGCATTTATAACAGAAGTAGCACCTAGCATATACTTAGGCAGAAAAAGGCAAACAATTGATGACTTTAGTCTATTGTGGGATTTAACTGTGACTCTGCCTTTCGTTTCACATCAAACCATGTAAATACATAGAACTATTTCCTGTTGTGCTGGAGGCAGGAAATTGTTAGGTCAGGAGCTTTCTGTCTAAAGCAGTATCGCTTTATTTACTGCTTACCTCAGGAAATACCAAAAAAAAATCATCAGGGAAAGATTTCTGCCAGTGGAGCAGAATGTTACAAAAACTGTCACACCTCCAATGTGTGGGAGAGGTTACTGGCAGCTACAGAGAGGGAGTGAAGACATGGCAATGTAGTGGTGCATGTTGGACACATGCCAACTATGGTGCCCCAGATATGCTGTATAGGTAACTTCTCATAGCAAATACTACAAACATATAGCAGTACCTTTTACATGCTCATACTTCAGTTGGCACTTATGCATAGACCCTAGTTTTCTTTTTTAAATATATCAGTGATCAATAATAGTTATTATAGTGATGTCCAGCTATTTAGTGGCGGAAGATCCCAGACAAATGTCTGGGTAGAACCACTGGCACACAGCAGGCCAGCTGGAAGACCTTTCCACATTAAGTCCTTTGCCTTGAACAGACCTTGAACCCTTAGAGGCTAAGCAGTCAAAGGAGTTACAAGTCAGTGACACAACTACTATGCACCACACAAACACACATTATTTAATATAATTATAACCATAACAACATGCGAGATGACCGGACCTGGTAGCGCAATCGGTAGAGCATCGGCTCCAGGTACGGAAGGCCCCGGGTTCGATCCCGGGCCGCGACATACCAAAGTCGTTAAAAATGGTAGTGGTATAGCTCCCTTGCTAACGCTCAAGCAAATATAAGGGTAGTTCCAAGACTGGTTGGCCCGGTGTCAGGATAATGTGACTGGGTGTGGTATCATGCCAGGTGTTCACGGCATGCTATACACAGTGAAGGCAGCACTATATCTGCTTCAAGTGGACACCGTCTCCAGATAACTGAAATACTGTTGGTGGGACGATAAACCCAATAAACAAACATGCGAGATGCTGGGTCTTTTTCTGTGCTTAACCAGACTACAGTTATCTGATTTATACGGCTTCCCAGTGCTTTATTTCCCTTACTGTCAAAAATAAAACCTCCCAACAATAAAAAAGGAGAGAATAAATCCATCTATTAGTACAGCATAATGTTAGGAAAGTTCAGTAAGAGAAGTGACTAAAGGTTTTAATAATTTTACATTTTTCTTATCTTGATATACTTAATAGTAACTAAAATTTTAAAATAATTGTAAGAATAACTGATTTTTTCCTGTTAGGACAGCTTCTTAATGTCTATTACATTGTACACCCTGAAGCCTAAATACTTTGACAAAGCTCTGATCTTACAAAGAAACAATAAATTTAATGTGTGATTGTTCTGCCTGGCATACTTATTGCTGATAGTTGATTGTGCTTGATTTATTTTTCTACAATGTCATAAATATAAATTCAAGAACAGCAGAGATGAAGCAATTCTACTCCTTTTCAAGCAGAAAACTCTATCCAGTCTAGACAGAGCTATAACAATACAGTCCCTTCACAATACAAAACATTTTTCAGTTTATGTCTTAATCTGATAATTTACAATACAATACATTTGGGTAAGTGGAATTAACTGTTTAATATTTTGTGTGTAAACTTGCAGCCAGATAAAAATAAATAAATATATATATATGTGTATATAACAAGTAAAACAACAAAGTATTAACTGAAATACAAACATCTGAATTAACATAATTAAATCTTTAAACCAAAGTTGCAACAGCGTAAAGTATTTTTCAGATTTAATGAAAAGTAAAATAATAAATAAATAATAAAAGATACAGCTATTGTTATAACTAGACAATAAGACATGATTAATCTGATAAAAAGGTATGAATTGGCCTTATAATTGAACGAAATCGACATTGGCCAACAGAGCCTCTATAGCTCACCGAGTTAGTATTGGGGTGGTATATGGTTCGAATCCTGCTTTTTCTGCTCCTGTTACATTAAATGTATTAACTGCATAAAACAATCAAATACTGGCCCCTTTCTGTTTTTAAAAATGTGAAAGAAAACTACATGGCTTCATTTAGTTGTGTATCCCCTATGGCGGTATGGTAGAGTCAAAACTTTTGACTCCTTTGACTGCAAATCTGCAACTGGGTGGATTCAAGTCTACATGAGGCGCATTTCTAAATGTGTAAAGGTTTTCCAGTTGACCTGTTGTATGATGGTGGTTTTACCCAAATATATGTCTGAGGTCTTCTTCCAACAAATTTAGCTGGACCTTGTTATAATGACCATAATAGTGCCTGTTGTGATGTATTAAAAATAAATAAATAAACAGAACAATCAAAAACAAATATTGTATCCCAAACAAATGAAAGGTATAGATAGTTTCCACATCAGTGAAAATCCCTTATCTTGGCAGCCATCTTTGATGATAACTTAAATGGACTTTCATACGAATTCTATAAAAGGGTTATTTTTTTTTTTCCGTGTAATTCCTTCATTTGTGGTCCGTCGACCGAAAATTAAAAGCTATACACCATTGGAAAGCTCTTGAAATTCATATTTTTAGAATAAAATATTTTTACAATTGATAAATGCACACAGAATTAATACTCAGAAATAAATAAAACTATTTGCTCAAACTTAAAACAAACTGAACAGTGTATCATTTTCGGTTGTATTTCTTTGACCTATTAAACTATCAAAATATAGTTTTGATATTTAAAATACTTTATAAAAGCTATTGAATTTGATATAAAATTCAGTAAAATAGACTGAAAAATAAAAACACAGTAACACAGTGGTGAGTTTAATACAGCACATATTCCCGATTTCGGCCTGCATTAGCTTCTGCCCACAAAGATGGCTGACTTAAACTGTCTTATCAGTGTCGATGACATCACATGGAAACTATCTATTTATGAAAAACAAAAGCATAAAGGCAAAAAAAAAATATGAGTCACTTTTTACTGATGACACATCAATACTGGGAGCTCAATGGCCTAGTTGTTGAGTTGCTGAATTGTATCCTCTCAGCTTCTCACTGCATGGGTTCGAGTCCTGGTCAGGGCGAAAACTTTCATGTGGGGAGGTTTTCCTTCTAACCTATGCCTACTGTGTGCTAGTGGTTCTACCCAGATATAAAAAGCTGGGGTCATTTTTCAACAATAGTGATATGGACATTGCCAATGTCATCATGAATGTCCTTTAACAATGTAACAAAATAAATAAATAAAATAATTTTAAGTATCATGCTGTAATAGTTGACTCAGTCACATCAGAGGCCTCTAATTAATGATTAAATGACATCTCTATATGTGTAGTTATTCCTACCTTGCCAGCATTTTTAGCCTCCTCCAATCCAGTATTGGATAAATCTGCATCAAACCATCCACAAAATCTATTTGCTTGGTTATATTCACTTTCTCCATGACGGATCAAAACAATGGTGTATTTTGTCGTCATTTTGCCGGCTGCTGACTGCTGTGAGAAGCAAGAAGCGACCTTGGTGCAAGTAAAGCGTCCTTGACATTGAAATGTCTAATGTTGGTACCGGGATGGAAATTGTCGATATTTTTGCTGTATAAAAAAAAACATTAAAAATTCCGTTAAGCTGAGACGGTGATAAATGAACCAGAAAGACGACAAATGCCTTATTGTAATATATATTTAATTTATATTCACATAAATTATATTTAATTGTTTTATCTAGGTACGAAATGATGTTATCCAAATCATGCTGGTTCCGAATTGTCGGGCACAAAACTAGAGTTGTCTTCCGTGACAAAGTTTTGTTTGATAGAGGGCGCTAACTAGGAAGTATCAACAAGGAAGTTGTTAACTTTTGCCTATTGCAATTACTTTTTTCCCTAAACGACAACACTTTCCTTGATTGGAGACATTCTCTTCAATCTACAAAAAATCGAAATAGTCAAATAGGTAGGTGTGACTATTATCCGTACTGTTGTTATATCTCTCTGAATTCGGGTCCTCACACAGTGTGGACTATAGCATAGTACAGTATATATAGCAACTCAAGCCTAGAGTTATGTACGCAGATTTTTTGCATTACCACACGCAGAATATTCTTGTTGGGTAAATGTTGGTTGACTGTATTTAAACCGCATCAATTGGAAAAATTGTTACTCATTGTTAGCTATTTATATGGGGTATGACTATTTACCAGATATGAATTAATATCCGCAGATATGAATCCTGGGTGGTACTGGTCCAAAAAGGCCGCAAACCAGAAAGGCCGTACCAAAAAGGCCGCAAACCTAAAAGGCCGCAAGCCTTAAAGGCCTTATATATAAAAGGAGATGGTGAATCTAATATGTTATAAATCTTAATACAGTAAATGTTATATGACTATATATAATTATAATAGTCACTAGAAAGGAGACCTGTTTTGAAATCATATTAATTGACATAATTGTGTTATAACATTAACTTTAATTATTACATTCCTACTTCATATTGTCTATTTTAAATTGGAAAGTTTGTTTTTAACAGTTTGTCTCGTTTTTTTTTTATAAAATTTCTTTCGCACTGATTGAAGCCAAAGTTCAAAGGTAAATTAATTAGCAATAAGATATTATTGCAGTACCATAATTACTAATTAGAATTGATTAAAGACCTCAGTCCCTTTAATAGATAATTATTTGTTTGTTCACATGTAAAATTATGCAGGTCATAGCTGAAAGAGTGATAATCGAGTAAATGCACATGGGTAGGTATAGTATAAATGGAATGTTTGACAACCATATCCCCCACTTGTTATTTTATCATTAAACTATCTAGCATCAAACGCATATTCATAATCCTATACTGCATGAAACTTGCGGCCTTTTAGGTTTGCGGCCTTTTTGGTCAACGGCCTTTTTGGTCTACGGCCTTTCTGGTTTTCGGCCTTTCTGGTACCCAACCGTATGTCCCCGGATATGAATGTAGAAAACATTATTTACACCCATTTATGTTATATTAATGTCTTTTTAGTAACATTAATATATTTTCTATAAATAAAATTAATTAACATTAGGTATTCTCGTATTAATTGTAATTGTGATTGATATAATAAAAACCGATATATGGGAATTCATATCCGTGGACATACAGGGTACAGATAGGAACATTGAATTGCCATCTGCAGCATTGTTTGTTTTATTTCTGTTAATTTTGACGCAATTTAATTATTTTAATAACTTTATCTCCTTTTAAAGAAGTATAACTTTTGCACACATTTGCTGTTAATAAATATTTCGTTTGCTGCAAGGAAGTTCATATCCGTGGACATAAGGGTACGGGTATGAACGTAAAAATCAACATTTTCAACGATAATTAGTGTATTTTTTTATGGTAATAATATCATTTTTTTTAAAATTAATTTAACCAATTTATTGAAGTTCTACTGATCTTTACACAATTGTTAGCAATACATAAACCCATAACCGCGCCTGAGTTCATATCTGTGGACATACGGGGTACGGATATGAACGTCTAAAGCAATATCTTTACCTATAACGCATGTATTTTTTGCATTTTTATGGTAATATTATTTTTTTTTTTGAAAAAACATATACACTTTATTTCATGTTTACACAAAATTTATAAGAAAGTGGATATGATTACATAAACCATGATCTTAAATCAGATTACAATTAACACCTACAATCAAGGTGTGAATGACAAACTTTCAACACTTGCCACTTATACAGAGTATTCTTGGAGCGAGTTGTTAAATATTGGGGCTACTTTTACCTGGCACGAATTGGTTTGGGGCTGTTGTCCTGTATTCATTGGTTCATACTGGTACCGGATTTATATTGAATCACCCAGACACTGCATCACATGTCCAAATTTAAAAAATTGTTAGGGAAGTCGCATATTTTCATTCAATGAAAACAGCACCTAGCAGGAGCTAACAATTGATATAATTTGTTCCGCCCGGTGGATTTGACAGCTAGATTTAGCTCATTTTTAGGCCAGTTTTGATTGGATTTCCTGATAACATGTCCAAACCAATTGAGCTTTGATTCCTAAAAACTTCTGCACTTCTCAGGGTTACTCACAATGACGTTGGTTTCCTTTACAGCAACATCCACTTCATCTGTCCTCTACTAGGGCCTTCTATTCCTTTGAAGACCCTTTGATCACAGAGCTCCCTACTTTTCTTAAACAATATATTCTTTATTTTCCTCTACTGCTTATCTCTTGACTTCCACTGTTACACAGTGACCCTTTACATAGTAGACAAGACTTTTTCTCCTCCTTGAACTGCTGTTCAATGTCTGGACAGCATATTCAGATAGGAATCCCTCTGTACCGTTTTGTTCGAGAATTAGTCCTTTTTTTTCTGCCTTTTGCCAGTGAGGTTTGCATATACTAAAACTATGTTAACAATTATTGTACCCATCAGCATTGTCCACAACAGTATTTTCACTCAAAGTTGGTACTGTCTCACTTGAGGAAGATAGCAAGGCACCACCAAAGAACCTTGCTGTAACAAGTTCCTCGCACTTCTTTTTCCCCACATGATTGTTTTCATAACTGTGTCATATGTGAGTCTCAATGCCGTCAACTGGCACTGTCATGAAAAACGATGTCCATGATGTCTTATTGTCTATATTGTACACAATGGTGAGCAACGTGAATCAATGATTGCGAGACAACTCGCCCCATATAGACCAGGTCCTTCACTAAATTGCTCAGAATAATTTACACCCGAACTTGTCGCAGTATAAACTAGCATAGGTTGTATGAAATGTTCAGCACACAAACAGCTATGGGGAACAGCAATTCTTTCCGAACTTATATACTGATGTCTACATATGACATTTAATCAGTTAAAAGGTATCCCTGCTGCAAACAAACACCTGCTACGATGAAGGTAAAGTGTTGATTGACTAATATAACAATGGCTGCCATACAAGCGCGATGCATGTCACTCCCAAAGGTTTGAAAGCACTGACTCCTCACTATTACATGTCTTCAATTAACAATTTATTGACTCATGGGACATTAGATGTTGATTGATATACTGAATCTCTCATTATATCCTTCCTCGATCAAATGAATCTTTTTTTTACATAAAAAAAGAAGAAACTCTTTTAGGACCTGCAAACTTCCTTGCTTTACACCATCCTCTCATTTTTTCGAATCTCGCTCAAGCAAGATTTTACTGCATATCAACATTTTGGACGCAGGTGTTGTTTCTCAAACAAAATCTCACTAAAAGCTGTTTTTTGATGCCTTGCAATAATGTGGAAAGTAAAGCAAAACACCCCACTAGTTATTATTTACTTGTATTTCCGAGTCATGCTGCTATACACTAATAAACCATGTAACACCTTACTTTGTAGGTCACATTATATCATTCAGGTGCCTGTTTTGGCACTGTATGACCTATCAAGTGTCGGTGTGCCGTAAAACCCCCAAAATACATTCAGGTGCCCGTTGCCAAGCGGTTATAACTCCTCAGCACTTTACTGCTTATCGAATAGAAAAAAGTGAATCGCATCAAATCGACTTCTTGCTAATGACTATACTGTAGATTACGCATATGTATACCGATATCAGTGTAAACGTAAAAATAATCTATACAATATAAATGTAAATAAAATAACATATCCTTGAACTTGTCATTGTTTATGTTACAAGAAGATTCAGTTGCCAAGTGCCCTTCCTGGTGCAGGATCTGTCAGCATGTGGCTTGAGATTGGAGAGCCACTCCTAGATACTCTTTCTTTCTATACTTACATGCAAAGTCTTCATCATGATTATTTGCTTGTAGGGGGGGGTTAGACTTGTGAGTGTCGAAGCATGACTGCATGTCATTGGGCACTGCATCTCTCACTTACTCCAAGTGCTCTAGTCATCAAGCGTGACCACAAGTTTCCATGGGGTACTTATAATAGGCTGACTAGGGTCTTGTCCAAGGAAAGACAACTACATCAACACTAAGACACCACCCCTACTTGTGCCACATAGACTTTTCAACAAGGACCACTCACCCAACAATGATGATTAACCCATCATTGCATCATGCAGAATAAGTTAATCATAAATGCAAAAAGTGTATACAGATCTAGACGACTGTATGGATAATAGCTCCAGAGCAAGAGGTGGCACAGTGGATTAAACTTACATTTTACATTTGTTAATAACCTATAATACTTATGTTCTTAGTTTTGTGTTTATAATTAAAAACAAACATAGCAAAAAAATCAAGGTTCAAATACAGTGTCAGGAGGTCTCTTTGAAAATTTCTTTGTAGTGTTTACAAGTCCTTAATTATAAATGTGGTATTCAGGTGTTCGCTTTTTACTGGAACTGTTGTGAAGGCTATTGTAAAGCTAAAGTGTTATTTATCCAGAATCTCATTGGCATTTATTGAAGCGAAGACTTTTGTCTTTAGATGCCCCAGAAAAATTACTTCGCTTTGTTATTTTCTTGGCAAATTTTTGTGCCAATAACACCTCCTTAAATTTTCAGTGGAATTTCTAACCAAATTATTAATGTTTTTGTGATTTTAAGGTTTGACATTTAAGTCTATAATGCCCTGCCATTTGGTGTTCTTGTGTAAAGTTGTGTTTTAGTATTAAAAAAAATGTCAGTTATAGTTTTTGTATATTTCAAAGTAAGAATGTCTATATTTTAAAAGGCAAAAGTAAAAATGTCCATATTTCCAAAGGCACAGACAAGTCTAAAAATGTCTATATTACAAAAGTAAAAATTAAAAATGTCTATATTTCAAAAAGCAAAAGTCAAAATTGAAAATATCTATATTTCAAAAGGTAAAAGTCAAAATTAAAAATGTCTATATTTCAAAAGGCGAAAGTCAAAACTAAAAACGTCTATATTTCAAAAGGTGAAGTCAAAACTACAAATGGCTAATACAAAGGCGAAAGTCAAAACTAAAAACGTCTATATTTCAAAAGGTGAAGTCAAAACTACAAATGGCTAATACAAAGGCGAAAGTCAAAACTAAACACGTCTGTATTACAAAGGGCAAAAGTCAAAACTAAAAATATCTATATTACTAAAGGCAAATGTCAAAACAAAAGTGTCTAAATTAGAAAAGTTGAAACAAAAAACGTCTTTATTTTAAAAACAAGTCAAAATTAAAAATGTGTATATTTCAAAAAGCGAAAGTTAAAACTAAAAATGTCTATACTCGTATTTATAAACTCGAAAGTCAAAACTAAAAATATATATTTCAAAAAGCGAAAGTCAAAACTAAAAATGTCAATTTCAAAAAGTAAAAGTCAAAACTAAAAATGAGGTTTACTGAAGCATATGTCCAAGATGCTCAAAATGCTGAACTATGAAAATATTTTTTGAATAATTACACTTTCAAAAATTGTAATTTTTACATTTTGTCTTATATACAGTAAAAAGACATCTATGCTTCTGCTTACTATCTTATACCATGATGGATATTGAAAGTAAACTAATGCTGCATATAATATATATATTAATAAATATATATATGTATATATGTATTACGAGGAAGATTTTAAGCACTGGATTCAGATGGAGGAAAATTTGATATCTTGATGTACATACATTGTATAACATGTATACAGTCTCTTGACAGTCTTCTGGATATTACCGTCTTTCAACTAATTCATGCACCTTTTAACTTCCCTGTTTACTGTCCTTTACACCTTTAGTTATTGTTCCGGGTGATATCTGAATAAACATTCAATTAAATATCTAAATATATCTATATATAAAAACTTGAAAAATTATTCCAGGATTCTGGTACAGTAAGCATAGTTTACTTATAGCAGTAGCAATAACTTAAAGGAATTCCCTCTTTCTGAGTCCTGTTTTAGACATTTAGTTTCCACCAAAACCGGGTGATTATCAAAGGATTGTATGCTTTCCAAGGGTGGATAAAGGGGTGGGGATGGTGGTGCCTACCCCCCCCCCCCCCCCCCCCCAACCAAGTAAAAGATTAAAGTTATGAAGATACATACATGTTAGCTTAAAAAAACTAAGCTTTTAAATTAAATTTTGTCTGTTGACTGGTTAGATCAATGTTAAGGTCCCTTACTGGGTAAATATGTCTAGTATTTACTGCGATAAAGTTGGATCTCAAAAAAAATTTCTGGATCCTCTCTGGTACTTTCCCATTATAAAGAATAAGAACTTATAAGTAGACTTTGCTTTAGGCAATTTTAATTCTTGTTATATTATAGGAAAATAATTTATTAGATGAAATATGGTAGTTCACAAATTATGGCCTAATAACCATACAGAATACTTCAGTCAACACATCTAACTTCTTGTCCACATTGCCTGGGGATAGTCATACGGATTAAAGTGAAAGCATTATATTTATTTGATGCTTGAGTTGATAGTATTTGTGCATTTCTTTCACTCATCAAGTTTGTATTTTAAAAGTGGTCATTGTGGAATATTACATTATTTTCATTAAAACGGATTTGTTACCATAGTTGTATACCGGTATATTCAATATTTTTTGCAACATAATATGGATTTTCTAAGAAAAAAGGTAAGTGACCTGTTAGCATTCATGCTTGTTATGGCAGAAAAGTTTTGCTATGCTATAGTAATAACTGAGATCTCAAAAACATATGATCATTAGGGCTGCAACAATTCGCTTCGATTCATCGGTATTCAGTCACAAAACCTTCGATTCGATTTTCGATGCACAGTGTGCTATATTGCGATTTGATCCAAAAGGGCCGTATTAAAGTGATATGATAAGTTGATAACATGCTACCTTCAAGCTATGTTTTAAAAGATATTTTTAAATGTTCTTTTATGAATGTCCTTGCCATGTTTTTACTTGTTTTGCAAATTTTTATTCCTTGTTACATTTTGTTAGTGTTTTTGAAAGCCAGCAAGAAACTAGTACAATAATGTTCTATCTTTATATCAATTAAATCTATGGCATAACAAAATAATAACAAATATATCAGACAAAATTTGAGAATATAAAATAAATGTTAGCTTACAGTTTGTCGCTTTAGGAGGCATCCCTTTAATAGTCCAATTAATAATCCAACATTGAATAATCCTGAAGAGTTTTCCGTAGAATGTTCTCTTAGATACAAAGGTAGAACATTACACGAATATAATTAATATAATTCCAAATCCAACTCTTTAATACTTTATATCACTGTAGAATATAATAAGTCCAACACAGAAAGGTTTAATATAGAAGCTGCAAGTATTTTCAAACTATCTGTCAAAACTTTATGTCCAAACTTAGAATTAAGTTGGCTAACAAGCCCTTATATAGACCCAAAGAATTTCTAGAATGCAGAAGCCTCTAGAACATTCACGAAACCCATTTAAAAATAAACAAATGAATTTTCTAGCATGATCCTTTTCTTTCTAGCTATTACGCGAATGGTATGTGATGCGAAATACGAAATTAATACTACAATGGTAAACAACCCCTTAACCTGACTGGCGTAACCTTTAACGCTGATGTACTACTGATCATAACAGTACACCATCCTTTGACTTTATCATTTCAGTTGATATTTGCATAGACAATTTCATGCAAATAACCGGAGTATGCATTTAATGAAATCAATATAGGAGTACCATTTGAGTGAGCGTATTTTGTTTTCAGATGCCACAAAATTTATTTATTTTTATTTACACTCAGTTACAGTGTTTCTTAAAAAAATGTCAGTCATTTGTCAGTTTTTAATTTTCTTTGTAAGATAATTACTGACATTATATTTATTTACCCCCAGATTCAGATAAAAGCCAATTATTTTTCAAAATTTCTTTTTTTTACTGGCTGCAATAGCTTAGGTGGTAGAGCATTGGCTTGCGGATCTGGAGGTCGTGGGTTCAAACCCTGGCCTGGTCAAACCAAAGACTTTAAGGTTGGTAGTAGTGGCTTCCCTCCTTATGTTCGAGGCCAAGGGGACAGCATTACGCCTGTCTAGTCAGTGTCAGTATAATAGACTGGCTGGGTTTAGTCGCTGGGCACCTGGGCACCTAAGTGCCCCTGTGCTATAATGATCAACAAAATGCCAGCAAATCCCAATCCTATCCCATTTTGTTTTTGAGGTGGCACAAAGGCACCTTTTTTATATTTGGTTTGCAAAGTGCTCTTTCCAGATTTTTTTTAATGAATTGGCAGTGAAATAAATCTGCATTTACTATGATATAAACATTGTTTTTTTTTCATTTTGATTTCATTAACTAATGCATTTATGTCAAGAAGTATGCCTAAGTACCGCACTATCCAAGGGAGAGTGCTGCACTATTAAAACTTAGAGTTATCAACCATATCATGACATTATTCACTGTTTTCACTTGTTAACCTTTGTGAAAACCTGCAAAATTCATCTTGCACATGTGATAGAAAGCATGCCATTGGCAGCAGATCGTAACTTATAACATACACATGAACTCTGGGGGCTCTGTGGCGTAGTGGTAGAGTGGCTGATTTGTAACTCCTCTGACTACTTAGCCTCTTAGCGCATGGGTTCGAGCACGGTTTAGGGTGAAGGATTTAATGTGGGAAGGTCTTCCATCTGACTTGCAGTGTGTTGGTGGTTTTACTCAGACATTTGTCTGGGGTTGTCTGCCACCAAAAGCCTGATGTTGCTAAAATGACTGGTTGCTGCAATGTATTTCAAAAACAAAAGCAAAACAAACAACTGAACTCTCCCACTTGTGGAGGGAGACTCCCACTTTTAAGGTTCAAAATTACCTGAAATTGAGGGGTATTTTACACATTTTCAGAAATCTCCCTATTTTGAAACAGCTTACTTTGTTCTTAGTTTTTATGAAAATAACAAATCTCCCACTTTGCAAGTGAAAATTTCTCACTTTGGCCTCAGAAAAAGTTCACATGTGTGCTATAAGTCAGTCTGAATGTTTGAACACTTTTCATTTAGTCTGTTGATGAAATATTTTTAAAAGTGTGTCAAGAATAGTGATTTTTTGCATGGAGTGCCTGTGACTAAGCATTTAAAGCTGATGGCTCATCAGCTCTTCACTGCATGGTTTCCTGACAGTTGGGGTGCAAACTTTCATGTGGAGTAGTTTTCTAGCTAACTAGCGGTGTGCCACTGGTTCTACCCAGACACGAGTCTGGGGTCTGCCTCCACCAATTGATGTCACAAACATGACCATAATTATTTTGGTGTTATGCAACCAAAAACAAAGGCTTATTTTTTATGCGGCATGTAATAGTATATTCCCCACAATGAAACAGTTTGGACATTTTGTTGATGTGACATTAAAATTGTTTTTTAACCCAAGATGGGGTATTTTTCTTCCTTGTGTATATTGAACCATCTCAAGTATTTAAAAATAATTTGCTGATGCGTTCAGCTGTTATGGTTGTTATAATGGCTCATGTTGCGTTTGTCTTGACCATCCTGTGATACATTTACAGTTTATTAACTCATCTTTAAGTTGTTTCCTGATCAAATTTTAATGACTTCAAAGCTCCTATCAGCCAGTTGGTTCATATGTCAGAAAAAAATGAGAAGAAACCCTTATACCATTGTAATTGCTGTGTTTAGTTTTCTTAAACATAATGCCTGGTGCATGTTTTTACTTCCTAAACGTTGGTCATCACATAGTTTTTCATGACGAAATCTATTGGGTTTAAAAGTAACACAGTTAAGTTGAAAGTACATGCAAGTTCTTGGTCAGTTCATGCAACTAAAGTTGTTGAGATTTTCCAAGCAATATTTATGAATGTAGAAAATATAGCAGGTATCAAGATAGGATACCATCTTACTTATAATGCATTGAAATGATAGGTTTGGGTGGTGTATAGGGGAAGAAACAAAAAGTAAACAAAATGGGAATGTAGGTATTTTTCTTTGATTAGGCTTGGGAACATTTATTATATGTATTGATATGCTAGCTATATTTACTTCTTACAATTTGGAGAAAAATGACCAAAACAAGTTCACACAAACTTGATTTATAGCATTGTGTAAATAAATATAATTCTTTTTTCATTTTAATAAATCTTATTAAGTTATTTTTTGTCTAAAAAAGGGACAGTTTTTTTAATGGGAATTCTGTTTATATAAATTTAAGTTTTAGGGATCATTTCCTATCAAAAGTGAATAGTGGTAGTAATTCAGTTTTATTTTGTACATTTATGCAAGTTAAACTCTCAATTAATTTATTGAACCTGTTTAACCCTTCCCTTGCTGGAAACACAATTATGTTAGAGTATGTTTTATGTAAATGAGATAAATGGAGTTTCCAATTGGTAACGGGTAAAGTGAGCTTAACTGGGTCAAGTCTCACAAACTCTTTCATTTTCACCTGAAACCTAACTCCCATGTAAACTATGTCGTGATCCTTGTTCTGCTATGTGTAACCCCTAATTCTCCTATATTTTACTGCCATCTACCTCCTACATTGATTTATCCTTGAGCAAGGACCATAAATGCTCTGTGAAACATGGTGTTATTGTGCCTATGTTCTCTGTCTATTCCAGTTGACGATGCCGTCACGTCTGCCCCAGCCCCCAAGGACTGGGTCTAGGCCACTTCCACCTGCGGTATGTATCCTTGATTTACCTTGATTTGCACTACTGAGAGTTTGAGATAACAAAACACCTACAAAATCAAGAATTTGGTTTAAAGTTTCTAATCTCATAAAGATAAACCAATTTTCTTCAATATCTGATTAAATACATGTACCGTACATATGATTCATTGTTTAGTTACCTGATAAGCATGAAAAATGTATACTGTATTAGAACATCTATGTTGTAAGTACTTTCAGTTTTGCAGGCTAAGATGTTAGCTTTAAATACTGAAGGTTTTGGTCACATGTCTTTCAATCATACAGGTGTTAACTATATATGGTAAAATATAATACTAAGGTTTAGTAATTTTTCATGAAAAAAAGCAATAAAAATTATTTTGGCTGGAAATGAAAAAAAAATTTGAGATACATGGGTGAACGAGTAGCTTTCATCAAATACTATTGAACTGATATTTTCTTTTTCATTTGACTATGATATATTTTGGAGTAAACAATTATTTAAATATGGCATCATGGTCAGCCTCTATTTTGGAACATCTTGATTTTGATACAAATAGAGAGATCCATGAATCAGTGTTTGTTGCAAACTTAGATATGGGTATGATGTACATAAAACCTCTGATATGTCCTGATATTAATATTGCACTAACACAGTTGTAATTTACTGTCTTTGGTAGTGCAATCGATAGAGTTTTGATAGAGCGTCGGCTCCAGGACTGGAGGTCCCTGGTTTGATCCTGGACCACGACATACTGTAGTCATTAAAAATGGTAGTACTGCTCAAGCAAATACAAGGGTAGTTCCATGATTGATTTGCCCAGTGTCAGGATAATGTGACTGGGTGTGTAATCATGCCAGGTGTTCATGGCATGCTATACACAGTGGAGGCAGCGCTATATCCAGTGATATTTTTTTCATTTGAAAAGTATGAGATAAAAAAGTGCACATATTTAAAAACAATGAGATTTTTAAAAAATTAATGAGATTTTTTAGGAATCTTTGACATAAGTCTTATTTTTGCAATAACAAATGTACATTCATTGTGATAGTTTTGCTAATCGAATCCTGTCCAAAAACGGTGATAAGTCGCTGATCAGATGACCGACGAAGTTTCTTTTTAGGATGCATGACATTAGCGTCTCAAAAATGAAAATGAAAATGACTGGAGATCAATCTGGTTATCAGCATTGTATTGTATTGTCAATATAAATGGGAAACAAGTGCGCATGAACAGATGCTCGTCATGTAGCGGTGTTCCAGACAATTTTTACCTCGTAGTAATTGCTCAAAGATGATGTATTATGAATATGAAATTTTTCGGACGTTATGATTGCTAGTTTATCGATTGCATTTTTTAAGTGCAGATGTATTAGAATTATGCATTTTTCTTGAAAAATATGCGCTGAAATTGCAAATTGCAAACCAAAATATATCACTGCTATATCTGCTTCAAGTGGACACCATCTCTATAAAATGAAATACTGTTATTGGGACAATAAATCCTAAAAACAAACAACCTCTGAACAGGAGCTTGGCTGCACATTCTCAAGAAGCCTATTTTATTTTGGCATCATTTTAAATAATCAGAATCACAACTGTTGTGAAATATTAAACTTATTTAACAGGAGACTTTTATTGTATGATTGCTCTGTCATGCAGCCCACAGCAGATGATCATGACAACCCGCCGCCTCTGCCGTCACGCCCTGCACCATCACGAGGTGGTGGTGGTAGCAAGCCTCCTCCACCCAGACAGAATGGACGAGCAATGGTATGTATATCCATGGTCCAATTTTTATTATCTTTTACATGATCACAGGTATGTAAAGGCTTGAGCCAGGTAACATATGGAAATTTTATTTACATAGCCACTAGTATGTCAGTCCATGTTACAATGGTATATTTTCATATAATTGTTTACCTGACCAATGTTATTTGAAAACAACGTTGAACTTGCCCGAGATTAACTTTCGTAATAGCTCTGAGAGAGTCTCGATTAAGAAACAAAAGTTTGTATGCAGTCATTTTTTCCTTTAAATCATCAACTTGGAATATGGTAACACTACCTTATACTGAACCTGGTAGCGCAATCGGTAGAGCGTCGGCTTCAGGTACAGGAGGCCTCGGGTTCGATACCGGCCGAGACATACCAAAGTCGTTAAAAAAGGTAGTGGTATAGCTCCCTTGCTAATGCTTAAACAAATATAAGGATAGTTCCATGACTGGTTGGCCCAGTGTCAGGAAAATGTGACTGGGTGTGGTATCATGCCAGGTGTTCACGGCATGCTATACACAGTGAAGGCAACACTATATCTGCTTCAAGTGGACACTGTCTCCAGATAACTGAAATACTGTTGGTGGGACGATAAACCCAATAAACAAACAAACAAACAAACACTACCTTATTTCTTCTTGGGATGAACCTGGAAATACTCAGAAATTTGAAAAAGATTTTCTTTTGAATGCAAATGTTTTATCAGTTGTCTATGAATGAAAGACTGTGATTGCCTACACTTTGTTGCTATTAATACACATTTATTATACACACACATTAAATGTGCAGCACAAATTTCATTAGGGATAAATATTCCAAGCAAATTCATGTTGATGAGATAAATAAATTTTAATAATAAAAGCTTGTGCCTCGATTTGTACCCGTAACCTTTAATTTACTTTCTTGCTAATATGGAATGCTTACCCACATTGCTATGCAGGATTCTTGCAATATAACTGAATATTCAGGAAATATTTTATCTGTATATCATTTTATCATGACAAGTTACTGGAGTTTACCAAATATGCACTGAGGGCAAGTTCAACAGTGTCTAGAAGTACATTAAACAATGTAAAAATTGTGATGTTTTTTTATTTACATAACCCCTGGTACATTAAACAATATTATAGTTGATATTTTTGATTACATTGCCACAGGTACATTAAACAATATTATAGTTGATGTTTTTATTACATTGCCACTGATATGTTGAACAATGTTCTAGTTGGTATTTTTATTTACATATATCCACAGGTACGATGAAAATGTTATAGTTGATATTTTTAATTACATTACCACTGGTATGTTGAACAATATTCCAGTTGGTATTTTTGTTTACATGCCCACTGGTACATTGAACAATGTTTCATTTGTTTTTTTTTGTTTACATGCCCACTGGTACATTGAGCAATGTCCCAGTTGGTATTTTTGTTTACATGCCCACTGGTACATTAAACAATGTGTCTGTTGGTATTTTTGTTTACATGCCCACTGGTACATTGAACAATGTTTCAATTTGTATTTTTGTTAACATGCCCACTGGTACATTGAACAATGTCTCTGTTGGTATTTTTGTTTACATGCCCACTAGTACATTAAACAATGTCTCTGTTGGTATTTTTGTTAACATGCCCACTGGTACATTAAACAATGTCTCTGTTGGTATTTTTGTTTACATGCCCACTAGTACATTAAACAATGTCTCTGTTGGTATTTTTGTTTACATGCCCACAGGTACATTGAGCAATGTCCCAGTTGGTATTTTTGTTTACATGCCCACTGGTACATTAAACAATGTCTCTGTTGGTATTTTTGTTTACATGCCCACTGGTACATTAAACAATGTCTCTGTTGGTATTTTTGTTTACATGCCCACTGGTACATTAAACAATGTCTCTGTTGGTATTTTTGTTTACATGCCCACTGGTACATTGAGCAATGTCCCTGTTGGTATTTTTGTTTACATGCCCACTGGTACATTAAACAATGTCTCTGTTGGTATTTTTGTTTACATGCCCACTGGTACATTGAACAATGTTTCAGTTTGTATTTTTGTTAACATGCCCACTGGTACATTGAACAATGTTTCAGTTGGTATTTTTGTTAACATGCCCGCTGATACATTGAACAATGTTTCAGTTGATATTTTTGTTAACATGTTCACTGGTACATTGAACAATGTTTCAGTTGATATTTTTGCTAACATGTTCACTGGTACATTGAACAATGTTTCAGTTGATATTTTTGTTAACATGTTCACTGGTACATTGAACAATGTTTTAGTTGGTATTTTTGTTAACATGCCCACTGGTACATTGAACAATGTTTCAGTTTGTATTTTTGTTAACATGCCCACTAGTACATTAAGCAATTTTCCAGTTGGTATTTTTGTTTACATGTCCACTGGTACATTAAACAATGTTTCAGTTGGTATTTTTGTTACCATGCCCACTGGTACATTAAACAATTTTCCAGTTAGTATTTTTGTTTACATGTCCACTGGTACATTAAACAATTTTCCAGTTGGTATTTTTGTTTACATGCCCACTGGTACATTAAGCAATTTTCCAGTTGGTATTTTGTAAACTTGTCTACCGGTACATTGAACAATGTTCCAGTTGTTTTTTTTGTTAACATGCCCACTGGTACATTGAGCACAGTTCCAGTTGGTATTTTTGTTTACTTGTCCACTGGTACATTGAACAATGTTCCAGTTGGTTTTTTTGTTACCATGCCCGCTGGTACATTGACAATGTTTCATTTGGTATTTTTTTGTTTACATGCCCACTGGTACATTGAACAATGTTTTAGTTGGTATTTTTGTTTACTTGTCCACTGGTACATTGAACAATGTTTTAGTTGGGTTTTTTCTTTACATGCCCACTGGTACATTGAACAATGGTTCAGTTGGTATTTTTGTTTACATGCCCACTGGTACATTGAACAATGTTTCAGTTGGTATTTTTGTTTACATGCCCACTTGTACATTAACAATGTTTCAGTTGGTATTTTTGTTTACATGCCCACTGGTACATTGAACAATGTTCCAGTTGATATTTTTATTTACATATGTGCACAGGTTTATTGAACAATGTTAAAGTTGACATTTTTAACTACATTGCCACTGGTATGTTAAACAATGTTACAGTTGGTATTTTTGTTTACATGTCCACTGGTACATTAAACAATGTTACAATTGTTATTTTTGTTTACATGCCCACTGGTACATTAAACATTGTTACAATTGTTATTTTTGTTCACAGGTCCATAGGTACATCAAACAATATTAAAGTTGATTTTTTTAATTACATTGCCACTGGTACATTGAACAATGTTCCGGTTGGTATTTTTGTTACCATGCCCACTGGTACATTGAACAATGTTTCAGTTGGTATTTTTATTTACTTGTCTGCTGGTACATTGAACAATTTTTCAGTTGGTATTTTTGTTTACAATGGTACTGGTACATTATACAATGCTCCTCTTAGTATTTTTGTTTACATGCCCACTGGTACATTAAACAATGTTACAATTGTTATTTTTGTTTACATGCCCAGTGGTACATTAAACAATGTTACAATTGTTATTTTTGTTTACATGCCCATGGTACATTAAACAATTTTCGAGTTTGTATTTTTGTTTACTTTACTTCGTCTGCTGTCACATTAAACAGTGTTTCAGTTGGTATTTTGGTTTACATGTCCACTGGTACATTGAACCAGTGTTTTACGTGGTATTTTTACATGCCCACAGGTACATTAAACAATGTTCCAGTTGGTATTTTTGTTTACGTATCTACAGGTACATTGAACACTGTTCCAGTTGGTATTTTTGTTTACATGTCAACTGGTACATTAAACAGTGTAACAGTTTGTGCTTTTATTTACCAAACCACTGGTTCATTCAACAGTGTTTGTATTATTTTATGTTTTCCGATGGGAGAGCATATAGTCACCACTTTGTCCATTCGTCCAGCCCATTAATTTGTCCGTCCATTGATAGATCTTATTAAGGAGAAGTGCACTGTGCAATAACCATAACTCTATTTTGCATATTTTAGGAGTTATTGCCCTTTGTTATTTTTAATACTTTAATTTTTGTTCTGAGCATAACACAAAAACTGTAAAAGTCATCAACATGAATTTCATTGATTGATAGATCATAATACGAAGTGCAGTGTACAAGAACCATAACTCTCTATTGCATAATTAAGGCATTATTTCCCTTCAATTTGAACTAGCATTTATTCAGATTGCATCCATTGATTCTATAGATTCTCTTGTTTAACATGTCCACTGGAACTTGACACAATGTTTACCGGACCTGGTAGCGCAATCAGTACAGCGTCGGCTTCAGGTTAGGGAGGCCTAGTTTTCGATCCCGGGCTGCGACATACCAAAAATGTAAAAAATGGTAGTGGTATAGCTCCCTTGTTCAAACAAAATATAAGGATAGTTCCATAACTGGTTGGCCTGGTATCAGGATAATGTGACTGGGTGTGGTATCATGCCAGGTGTTAACGGCATGCTATACACAGTGAAGGCAGCATTATATCTGCTTCAAGTGGGTACCGTCTCCAAATAACTGAAATACTGTTGGTGGGACGTTAAACCTAATAAACAAACACAACATTACAATTGGTATTTTGTGTTCATATGTCTGCCAGTATGTAAGTTATATGACAGTTACATTTTGTTAATTTAATTGGAAAGCAACGTCATCTCAACAAGAAGAATAAAAGAAAATAACACATCTAATAAAGGCAGTTCATTATTTTGTTTTAAGAAATTAAAGCAACTCATATTATATTGTAAAGGATTAGGTTTTATCAAGCCTTCAATAAACAGGGTCAAGTTATGTTCGACGTTGCACTTTGTTATGAAACTGTAAATACCTAGAAATGTTTGCGTTCTTTACATAGTAGTGTATTGAATACTCTACAACAGACCGTCATGGAAAACAGAATGCATGCCATTGTGAATAGTAGCAAAGAAGCTTGCATTTGTGTCATAATGTAATGAGACCAAGGACAAATGCTAATATAAATCTTGTTTTCTGGCAGCCCCAGCAAAGAAATGTTAGACAGCCATCCACGTCAGATGTAAGTGAGGCGCCACAACCTTTATCTTGGCCCAAATTCTTGACCTCATGACTGTCTTACAGGTGTTATCCGACATTTGGACCAAAGTTTCTTTTCTCAAATAACCAAAAAAGTCATTGTTGACTGAAAAGGTCCTTTAAAATGCTGTTCATTGATGTCATAGATCTGTGTGAACAGTCAAGCATAAATCACCACGCGTCATTGTAAACAGGTATTTCCTATCCGAGCCATGCTGCAGAGATCGATATTTTTAAACTTAGTAAACCAGATGACCGCTTTTGACATCATGTTATATAGTTATCCAGGTAAATCGCTCTGACATTGATGTTTATTTTTAGCAGAGACCGCTATCAAGCTTTTTATACAGTTGGAAAGAAAACACATTCAGAGTGATTTTTTTTTTGCGATTAGTTCTGTCTAACAATTCAGTTAGTGTTTAAAATGGTATTTATTAATACTGAAGTATTGTTTTATACAAAAATAATGCCCAAATTCCCGAAAGCAATGGTTTGATTTGGTTATATGTATTTGATATAGGTAAACTGTCTGATAACACCTTTAGTCTTTTACCTTTTGATACTTTTGTCGAAGAATGCACCATATATCACCATTATATATTCTATTACAAATGTATTCAAGGAACAATATCTTTATTACAAAAAGCCCCAATACAGTTGTATTAACATTACAAGGTAGCCTCATTATATGATTAAATAAAGTCAATATTATAGTAACAGTTTTTTTTATATTTTTATTATCATTATTATTATTATTATTGTGGAAATTATGTATAAAGTTTAATTGCCTTGATGCTGTATTCACAAAGGTCAAGATCAAAGCAACCTTGAACATTATCTTTGTTTTGGTTTGTGGTTAGTGAGGGAGGCATCTACCTTTAATAAATATAAATAAACAAAATGTCTTGTACTTTAACATATGTCTTGCTATTTGTAATATATATGTTGTTTTTACTGGTCTTGCTCCTAATACTATGTACTGTACTTTGTACTTTGTCTTGTACTTTAAATTGTTTTGTTCTCAGTACCGTACTTTTCTTTATACTGTACTTTTTCTTTATACTATGTATGTTCACTTGATGTGTATCAAACTTTTTTTGAGCTGAAAGGACAAAAAATGTTGTACTCTTAAAAATGTTTCAGATTTCAAGAGAAAAAACTTACTTGGCTGAATGGTTTATTTCTTCTGTAACTTTCCCCTCTCAGAATGATACCGCTCATGCTCTGATCAGACAGAAAAAAGTTGTGGGGTATATTCAATAAAATACGGTAGCTACACTAAAATGCTTTGAATAATGTTGGCCAAATTCAATTTGGTTTTTACTTACCAGACCTGGTAGCATTGATTCCAGGTACAGGAGGCCAGACTTAATAAATGGTAGTAGGATAGTTGCTATGCTAAATACAAGGGTAGTTCCGCAAATGGTTGGCCCGGTGTCTGTATAATGTGACTGGGTGTGGTATCATGCCAGATTTTCATGGCATGATATACACATTGAAGGCAGTATTATATCTGCTTCAAGTGGACACCGTCTCCAGGTAATTGAAATAGTGTTGGTGGGACGATAAGAATAATAAAAACAAAAGAATCAGACTTGATCTGCATCTCTGTGTTAAGTTTCTGTGACCCATTTTAAAATAACAGACTGGTTTATGCCATAAATTGAGTAAATTGAAGCTGTTTTTAATCATCTCTGATAATGAAGAATATCCAGAATATATCTCTCTTTTTACTGTTTTGTACGTTTTATTCTATTTCAGTCTTTTTGTATGTCATTTCTTGCATTTTGTTTGATCTCCTCTTTCCAATTTAATGTTTGTTGCATCTATCCATTTTATGTGTATAAAGTATTTTTGACTATGCATGTGTGTTTTAATGTTGTATACCTCCAATTAAATATCATTTTATGTTTATTGTGTTTATTGTTGGTATGTTAAAATAATTTTTTTTACCAATAACCTTATCCATCAGCAATTTGTGGTCGATGGTGTTGTTATATCATTATTTTTCAATAACTTTATGTTATCGTAATACGGAAGCCAGTCTTTTAAAAGGGTAAATTGACTTTTATTCATAGAAATGGAGCCTTTCACAATATATACACGAATGCACATGTTGCATCATGCTGGATGTGTATTTCTTTATGTACATGTACATATATTTGTAAAACTGTATTATTGTACATAATGGCAATTATAAAATTGGCTTTGGGTAATTGTATAGCATGGAAATATATGGCTTTGGGTAATTGTTTATTAGAAAAAAATAAGGTCTATTATGTATTCATACTAATATTAATATTTTTTAAATTTAATTATGAATGTTCTAAACAAATGTTATAAGATATTACTTTTTTTTAAAAGGTGAATCTGCAGATGTTTATATTCAGTTTCAGGAAATAATGACTGTTTCCCTTATACATGTATAACCCTAAATGTCAGTGTTTGTCTTCCCTTGTTAGGTGTCACTACTGGAGTCATAAAAGTTTACAGTCAAGTGATATAAATGAACTCCCATTATGGCCGATGTCATTTTTCTTAACAACCTATCATGTTAAATCATTCACGATTACAGATTTATTAAATTACATAAATCATAAAAGTTGTAAGAAACTAAATCTGTTTTTTTTTATTTTTATCAATTAAAACTTAATTTTTACTACAGTTATTTTCTAATCCATGTTTATTTCTGCTAAAATTAAACATGGTGCATCGTGGGGGGAAAAAAATGAGAACCAGCGAGGGAAATTTTTTTATCATTTCAATGTCAGTGAAACTTTTACCCAGCTGAAACTGTGAAGAAATAATGAATATAATGCAGGTACTTTCGTGAATCGTTTTGAAACGTATCACTGAATGTTCATAAAGTCAACCTTAAATTTGACAATAGCCCGAGAAGATCGTTGTTCAGACAGTAAACTTTTGCAGATGGTCAAACATAAACAATTGCAGAAATTAGGCAAATTAACAGTATTTCTTTAGCTGTTAAACAGTATCATTCCAACTTTGCAGTTTTGGGTAGAGTTTTATGTTTGGTGTAAAAATGGGGAGTTAATTATCACCCATGACTGCACAACATCAACAAAAATGGGAACTCATTTATGTCACATGACTTATTTGTAGTATCATTTTAAATTAAGAAATCGAGAAACACTTCAATGTCTTACCTCTTGTTTGCTAACAGCATGAATACAGTGACTCTGATGAGTACGAGGAATTTAGCAACGGCCAGCCCCCTTCCATCCCGCCAAAAACCTTCATGGTTGCTCTTTTTTGTTACCTTGGTGATGGTTGTTGTCATGGAAACATAAGTCACTGCTGAGACTTTTATGTTCCCTCCTGCTACTCGAAGAATGGTCCTGGAGCATAATTATTTCTGTCAGGCTGCACATGAGTGTGTTTCCATGTATTTTTCATTTCCAGTCAATTAATTCCAATAAAACACTCAGATGACTTTAATTATATTTTGTATGCACACGTATCATATCAAAAAGCAAGGTTAAGTCTAATTTTGGTAACAATCCTGTAAATGTTGTAAAGGTTATGTCCCTTTGTTCTCTATATATATATTTAAATGGATTTTAAGATTATATTTATGCAAAATTGAGAAATTTCACTGTTTCTGTAATATTTATAAAAGAATAGGCGATAAAGTCCAGGAATTCCAAGTTAAACGACCAACTACTGTTTGGAATACCTTGGATATTAACAAACAAGGGAGAATTTTCATTTCATCAATGTACCCTACACTGACAAAAATTATACAGCAGTGAATTATGTTTCTTTGGTTTTTGTTTGAGTTCTTATAACACCTGTACACATCATAAGTAGATAAAGTTAGACCTCTTTTTTTTTTAATCTCATCTTTCATATCACATTGCTAAAAATAATGTATCAACACTTTATATGTCTCTTTGCATTCATAAATTCACCATCTTTTTGAGCAGTTTGACTCTTAGACCACTAAGCATACATTGAACACAGGACCTGGTAGCACAATCGTAGAGCGTGGGATTCGGGTATGGGAGGCCCATGACTCGGTCCCCTTCCACGACATACTAAAGTCGTTATAAACGGTAGTGGTGTAGCTCCCTTACTAACACTCGAGCAAATATAAGTTTAGTTCCACAACTGGTTGGCCCAGTGTCAGGATGATGTGACTGGGTGTGGTATCATGCCAGGTGTTCACAGCATGCTAGACACAGTGAAGGCAGCACTATATCTGCTTTAAGTGAACACCATCTCCAGATACCTGAAATACTGTTGGTGGGATGATAAATCCAATAAACATAAACATACATTGATCTGACAAATTGTGAAGCTCCAGATCTGACATTAGAAACTCACTTATCAGAATCTGCACTATTTTTTTTGCTTTGTCATTCATTCCACTTACTTAAACTGTATGAAGTATCAATAAATATTATTCCGATAGGGAATTTTCGCAATATAACAGTCTCTTTATACTTTTTATTAGGAGTTACACATGTAATACTCAGTAAATATTATTCTGATAGGGAATTTTCTCAATAAAATGCTCTTTTTAAACTCTTTATTGATGTTTCGGCCTAGTGGGCCTTTTTTCAGAATATAAAGCAGCAATGAAGGAGTACATTTTGCTACTTTTTTTTATAAATCAACAAGGCGAATAAACAATACCGTTTTTTAGTTCACCTTGTTGGTTTGTAGGTCAAAGAGCAGCAAAATGAAGACTCCTTCGTCACTGTTTTATATGTTGAAAAAGCAGACTGGGCAGAAATGGCAATCAAAAGTTTAAAGAGACTGTTGTATGAAGTTTTGTGTGAAAAATTAACAATTAGTATGTGTATCTTAGTAATACAGAAGCTATGTAGCTTTAGCTTTATTAATTTTAGTAATTATAAGCCAATTTGTAATAATTGATGATAATTAAAGAAGTTAAATAAGCATGGGTTATTTTAAGAATATTATTAGGCTTTTTAGTGTTGTCACAGTCATGTAGACAATAGTTTGGCCAAACAGTTTAGAGTAAGCATTTTTCAATGTTTGTGCAAAAAAAGATATGAATATCAACATTTTAGTTTAATTAACTTTACTTTAATAATATCTATTCCAATACAGAAATGGCACAAAATTGAACTCGTTAATCAACATATTATGTTTAAATCTGTATCATAAGTTTATAAGTAAATTAATGTCCTGTTTTTAAAAATTGATATATAGAATGCATAGTGTGATGAAAAAGAAATGTTGTGTGCCAAAATAGATGACATGATTGTTGTGACCATGAAATATACTTTGGGATACATCAAATTGTTCTCAATTCCCCAATAATGAATGGTCAAAATGTCTATGGTCTAGTGTTTAAGTTGAAAGGACGGGTTCGAACCATACAACTGACCTTGTTATGTTAATCCTTGAGCAAGGCTATTTACTGCATATTGCTCCAGGTACTAAGTACCTGAGTACTGGATCTACCCAGGAAGTGGACAGTCGAGAGGGATTAATATAAGTTGAAACAACTTGTTCCCAATTGACTATAAATAAATAGGTTTAATCTGAAATGCTGTAAAAATAATCTGTTATAATTAATAAAAGAAAGTACTTAGTAGTTTCATAAAAAGCAACATTATAAAAATACATAACCTTCAATCATGCATAATATTTACCCAGCATTACTTTTGGTACAGTATATGTTCTGTAATTGAATTGTGTGTGATTTGTTTGTACATATATTAACTGACCTTAGTTCTTTACCAATTTGTGTTTATCCTGGCTGTCAGTTAATTACTGTTGTTAGTATGTACTAATGGGTGTATTAATTAATGCACGTCTGTTTCACGTAGTACTGTACATGGTGTGTCTGATGTTATTTATAATGTAAAAAACATAGATCCGTATGGTGGAGCCTTCTGTTAGACCTGTCACATCCAGGTGTTTTCATATGTACATGATCAGGAGTGGGCCTCAGGGGACCAACCTATAGATCTACATTTGATTTGTCTGCCCCTGAGGGATCATGTTATATCACCAACCAGGGAAAGTGTAGCTCATCTCAGGAAATGT
Organism: Sinonovacula constricta; assembly: GCA_007844125.1. Taxonomy (NCBI): domain Eukaryota; kingdom Metazoa; phylum Mollusca; class Bivalvia; order Cardiida; family Solecurtidae; genus Sinonovacula; species Sinonovacula constricta. Next base: position 31,287,068 of record CM017569.1, on the reverse strand, counting down.
TTTCTAAAAAAATGACATATCTTAGTGATTGATTTACACCCCCTTTTCTGCTGTTAATTGATAAACTAAAATTCCAACAAAAAACATTGTTTGTTCATTATTTTTTGTAGATTTAATTGTTCTCTTTCAACATTACGTTAATAAGAATAATACAGAAGTTCTACTAAGTTAAGATATTATTTTAAGCATTTTTTTTGCCTTATTAAAGGGATTATCGTTAAAGTGAAGTTGCTTGGACACAGTGGTATATTTTTTGCAAGGGGCCTGTTGCTATGGAGATGATGGGCTGTATGCTGTCCAAAGGAGTGTTCACTTTTCAACAGTCATCAGTTCAACATGTCTAGACTGGTTATTTGGTGTATTACATTCATTAGTAGTGGAAAAGTTGTGGAAATATAATGTCTTATGCACACTTTTATTAAGCAATGGTGTTATAAATGAAATAATAAACCACCAAATTTGGATTTTTCTTGGATAAAGTGTGACTGAAGTTTGATATGATTTCTTTTTGGATCCGTTTTGATGTGTGATTTGAATATGTTTAAACATTAAAATTATTTTTGATAAAAAAATCTAATAAAAGTGTTTTTCTGAAAATATATTTAACTTATTGACGCTGAAATAATTCTTTTTACTCATTTGATTACCTCGTAGGTGTTGATGTATTGTGCAATGAAGATAAACTTGGTACTTCATTAGCATTGTATCAGGTATTCGAAAGCCAAAAAGGACAGTGCCTTATTTTTAAGCTAAATTGTTGACATATAGTTTAGTTTTATGGAGATAACTTTTTCAAGTAGAACCATGTTGAGTAGCTGCAGTAAGCTATGGTGCAAGATGGTTGGGAGAAAGAGACGCGAATCGAAGGAGTCTAATTCTATCACAATCACACGTATAAGTAGGGAAGATGACTCTGTCTTGGATATGTCTGTCTGTTCTGAGGATATTGACCATGATGATGATGCTTTTGTAAGTTTTTTAAATATTTTTTTGTTTATGGTAAGCTGTTGTTTTCTGGCCTCCATTACCTATACGCTGTGGAGATAACTCACATGTGAACTCTCCCACTTTTGGTATTTTACACATTTTCAGAAATCTCCCCACTTGGAAACAGATAACTCCCTTCTTTGTTTATAGGAAAATAACAAATCACACACTTTGGCATTAGAAAAAATTCACGTGTATGAACTAACATGTTTGCAGTGTTCGTAACCCATATTTCTTCATACACATTATTCGGCACTGATAGAGCTTTTAGACTGGGTGTGCTGTGGAGCCAAGTAAATAAAAAAAATCACCTGTTCTCACATAAAGAAAGCCTATTCACAGTAACAGCATCATATGAATTCAGTAAAATTATTTTCTTTGAGATAGCAGTTTAATCGTGTTGCAAAGTATTAATGTGTGTATTTTGTTGTTATAAACCACTTAATTTCTGACTTATCTGAAAAATTGCTTCCAAAATCTGGAGATTATTCCAAATGGGCAGATGCAACTGTGGGACATAGTGATATATTATTACAGAATATATAATATAATTGTTCATATACATTTTTTAAAAGAATAATAAATTTTGCATTTAAGTATATATACATATTGCAGAGGAGAAAAAAAAACACAAAAATATTTTTAACTCCTTTTCTTCAGTAAAATTTTTAAAAATTGTCGGTGAGAAATGTATTTTCATGATCATCCCTAACAGGCTCAGTTTTTGTGTTCCAGTTAGCATTTTGGGTCAGATACACTGCATATTTCACTTATCCAGATTATTGTTTATATATCAGATAACATATTTTTGCCACATCTTTGCAACTGATTCATGAAACAAGTGAATACTTTCAAAATAAAGGTAAAGCTTCCATTTTGGTTACTATTATCCTAATATTAGAGTTATGGCCCTTGAGATAATCCAAGGGGTGTGGACATCCTTTAGACACATTTCTATTTCTGCCACATGTGAATATGTTTCTTGAGATGTGGATTGTTGTAAACCATAGCATTAATTGACTAGAAGAAGGTGTTTATATTTGTATTGACTCTTGTAAAGTTCATATACTTACATGAACCTTGTCATGCACCTCAAATGTTCTTCATATTAAAACCTGATGCAAGTCTTTGGACATGGACAAAATCTTGTACCTCATATGTAACACATTTTTCTTCCTCATGCAGTCCTCAGACATGGACAAAATCTTGTACCTCATATGTAACACATTTTTCTTCCTCATGCAGTCCTTAGACATGGACAAAATCTTGTACCTCATATGTAACACATTTTTCATCCTCATGCAGTCCTCAGACATGGACAAAATCTTGTACCTCAATAACACATTTTTCTTCCTCATGCAGTCCTCAAACATGGACAAAATCAAATTCTTCAAACGTAACACATTTTTTTTCCTCATGCAGTCCTTGGACATAGACAAAGTCATGTACAGTCGGCACTCGTTGTCTCGACTTTGTTCGGACCTGAAGAAAATTATCGAGACAAAAGTAGTTCGACAGATAAATGCTTACTTATTGACTGTCCGCCATTTTGAGTTGGTGTTAGAACAACACTCGCATAAATTTTGACTTGTATTTCATACAGAGTAAATTAAATATGAGATACATGTACTTCTTTCTTGTCATATTTTAATATGCAATATTCGAATATGAAATACTTTGATAATTGGTTACATAATATACAACATGAGAAATATATGTTCAATATTTACAACATCAACAACAATATGCGGTGATTAGCTTCTGTTCAGTCATTTATCTTTTTTCCGCCGATACAAAGAAATCGGTTATTGACTTCTGCTTCGAGAGGACGCTACTGTTCTTCTCCAGATTTCTCGAGCGCCGCAAAGTCACGTGTCGTATTACAACAGTCGGAAGCCATGTTGAAAGTAATGCAACAGTCAGATGTATCGGGCATTAAATACGTGTAGCAACAGTCGCGTGGCATAATTCACTCACAATTAAGGTAGGTTTGAGTGAATGCAATCAGGCCAATCAATTATGTACGAGTACTTGATGGAGCGTCCGTAAGCAGCCTGATTGAACACAGGTTAGTGATCCAATTAAGTGTATTCACACCTCGGCAAACCGTGAAGCAACTTCGAGTAAGGAGTGGCAAACAAAAGGTGTTGAATAGCTACAGGGGATTCGGAAATAGGTCGATATACCGAATAATTCGACACTTAAAATATCGACAGATAAATGCTAAATGTATATAGATAAAGAAGCAAAAATGTTGGGACTTTGTCAAAGGATCAACACATCGAGAATATCGACTTTCCCGAAGTCGTAACAACGAGTGCCGACTGTACTTCAAATGTAGCACATTTTTCTTCCTCATACAGTCCTCAGACATAGACAAAATCTTGTGCCTCAATAACACATTTTCCTTCCTCATGCAGTCCTCAGATGAATCATCTGAAGAGGAGGCTAACTATGATGACCTTGATGAACAGCCCATGCCTGCTAGACCGGCTCCTTTCCAGGTTCAACCACAGGCTCCAACAGAAATCTATGATGACCTAGAAGGAACAGCTGCAACATCCAGTTACGACATGCAAGAGGAGGTATGTTGATCTAGAGCAGCATAAAAATGAGGTGTCCCTTTTAGTTATCACACCTGTCTTTTTACAATCATCTCTTACAATTTTATGTTGTGTCTTGTGTTAGACCCTAGTATCTGATGCAAAGATTTATGTCACAGGGTCAACAACTTCCATGTCGCAAGGGAGCATATTGCTGGATTAAGTCCCTGATGCAAAGGTCAAGGTCTCAAGGTCAAATCTTGTTTTTAAATTTTATTTTGATCATATCAATACATATAGTTTAGTATGAATATTTAAAGACTAAGCATTGCATACTCATATATGTTTTCTTGTTGTTCTTGTTCACATTTTAGCAACTCATAATCACTCATTGCAGTTTAGCAATTGCCACTAATCTATGTCCTGCACTCTTGTGTAGGGGAACCCATGGTTGAGTGGTAAACTTGTAACTCTCCGATTGATCACCTCTCAAAATGTGGGTTTCGAGGTAAGGAATTTATGTGGGAAGGTCTTCAAGGTTACGTGCAGTGTTTCGGTGGTTCTTCCCAGGGTCGTCCTCCACCAAGTGGAGGTCACTAAAATGACCATGATTGTATCGCTGCGATGTATTTCAGAAAAACAAAACAAAAAAACTCTAGTTATAAGTGAATGTTTTTTGTGTTGCAAGCAGACTGATAAACCAAGTAAGCATAATTCTTTTAATTTTATTTTTCTATCCATGATATGGTATGCGAGATCTTTAGGTCATCATGCTCAAACTAAGTGTTTTCACTTATGTTTTTCTGCAATTAAACAAATGTTTTGTGCTATACAGTTTAGGTTTTTTTAAATACAGATAACATAATTTACAAAGATAAAGTGAAAAAGTCAAACAGGGGAAAATAAATTGATTTCCAAAATAAAGAAAAAGAAACAATATGGATTACCTTTTAGAACAAAAATATAATGACCCTCTCCCCAGCTAAGAAACAACAACAATTATTCTTAGTCATCATCTTGCATAGACATAGATGCTTAGAAATATTGCTGGAGTCTGCAGCAAATAGTATAGATCATTATTAGATACCTTGCTGGCTGATTGGGAGTGACGTCGTTGGCCTAAGCCTTACTAATATGTACTCACTTAACCAATATGCAAAGATGAACCTTTATCGTTTCAGACATATGATGGGTGCCAGTTTGAAAGTGAATCAACAGCACAAGAACCTATTCAAGATGATTTCTACACAGTAAGAACAGACAAAATTTGTTTCTCAAAATTTGTTCAACTTTAACCTTACAATTCAAAGGAAACTATAGTATACACAGTCAAAGGTAACTACACAGTCAAAGGTAACTGCACAGTCACAGGTAACTACACAGTCAAAGGTAACTACACAGCCAAAGGTAACTACACAGTCAAAGGTAACTACACAGCCAAAGGTAACTACACAGTCAAAGGTAACTACACAGCCAAAGGTAACTACACAGCCAAAGGTAACTACACAGTCAAAGGAAACTGTACATTTAAATGCAATTTTACATTCATGACACAGTTAAAGGTAACTACACAGTCACAGGTAACTACACCGTCAAATGTTACTTCACATTCAAAGGCACATGCTTTGGGGTGTTCCATAATTTATTGAAGGAATTGTAGTTTTAATAATATTGTGAAGCATTTGCTTCGATGTGGAGGGTTTGGTGCAGAGGTAGTGTGATTTCCTTTTGACTGGAAGGTCACTGGATCGAATCTACTCTGAGGTGCTTGGTTGTTGTTTTTTCATATTTTTTTTTTTAAATTGTTATTATTATATATTTATTTTTCTGGCTATTTTCTTCCTAGTTTTTATGATATCCAAAGAATACAATAACATATAAAGCAAACCAATATCACCTTACAGTAAAGAGGGTAAAAGGTCACTCTCCCACACTGGATGTGTCTGTAGTGCTGTCCTCGGAGTTACTATCGTCAAGACAAAAAAAAAATGAAATTGAATTTAATGCTATAAAAATTGTTAGAATGGGAATATGTAAATAAAAAGAAAAAAATATTACTCCTCGTGCAAGATTCGAACCTGTGACCTTCACTGTTCATACCACTGGGCTACTCTGGATTATGTTGGTAACATTGTTATTTTTGTATTGACCACTTCTGTGGTGCTGAATACACTTGAGTTTGCAACAAATATGACTGTGAAATGGTAGATAACTTTTCCTTGTGAAGTCTGTCAAATCATAACATTGCAGCAGGATTCACAGCTGAGAGTAATATCCCAAGTCCTTGCCCTTCAGGGCAAGTTAGTATAGCCTGTAGGCCTGTAGAATACATGTGCGGCTTATAGGGCTGTAGAATACATGTGCGGCTTATCATGTACAGATGTAGCAATTTAATTGGTTTAGATATAACTGTTGACCAATCAGACAGTATTTTAAAATCAAGGTCTCATCTTTGCTTGTGAAGGAAGTATAGTCTTAAGACCAGTATATCAGCTTCATTGCTGCCCCCACTGTTACATCATGTTGTGTCTGTACTCGTCAACTATTTTTAAGAAAGAATTGCACATTTCATGTGTTTTATTTCATAATAACTTCATTGTTTATTCAGCTACATGTCTGCATTGTATTTTTAATTTGGTACTTTGAGCTTTAAATTTTAACCACATAATAAAGCTTATTTTAGCTGCTAGAAAAATGGAGATTGAGTCAAGTACTGACTTTGGCTAAAGAATGGTCGGTCATTATAGGCCTTTGTGTACACAGAAAGGTTCGAGTGTATACAGGTTTGGATTTTATCAGCTTGTGAAGATGTTTGTTAGTGATCTTAGTCATTAACAATTCATTTTATAACTGCTTGCCAGATGAATGCCTTGGAGATTTTGTATGGGTTCATAAATTATAAATATATTACTATTATATGAATAATTATTACAACTTCTTACAATATGCATATTTTCCTTGCTACATTCCCTGTTATTTCAAGACATACCATACTTTTAGTGTGCTGATGAGGGTCTGCCAGCCCCACCTGCTGAACAGGATGGTGAGCTATATGAGTTTGCCCCAGAGTCTGACAGCTCCGCCTCCCCACTACCACCACCTGTCCCTAGTTCAGTACCACGGCGACCAGGTCTACCACTACCTAGTCCCGGCCAACCACCGCTGCCCAGTCGCCCTCTCCCACCAAGGGTGGAAGTGAGTACAGTATAAAGCTATATATTGCGTATGCTCATGCATTGTGCACCCCTACTTTGGGCTTCAGATCTTGAGTTAAAATCAATGCCTCATAGATTATGCACATCCCCATTAAAAAAAATAGTAGGCTGCTAATGTGTGTAATGTCTACAAATCATAGCTGTTATTTTTTATGTGACTCGTCAGTCATTCAACTGCTATATCAGTGGACATTATTATCACATCTCTTATCATAAACCAGTTGTTACTAAACAGTCATGTTTTGTTGTCTATATCTTGGCAATCAATAATTTCAGGGATGAATATTTGTTGTCTGCTTAAAAAACATATAAATCAAATACTTTGGAGGTCAAATAGAGGACAGTTTAGAAAAAAACTAGTAAGCATTGTAATATATTTCCTTTTTTAATGCAATCATATCTTTTCTGTGTAATAGATAATGGAACAAATATTAAATTGTAGCTATAAAATTTAGATTAGCTCGTACAGTGTTTGGACATACAAAATTTAAATAATAGACAATTGTGGAAAAATAAGGTTTTTTGTCACGTGTTTGTGTCACCAGTAACTAAGAGTCACAATGGTTCTTAATATTAATTGAGTTGTCAGCCATTCTGCTGCTACATTAGCAGATCTAATGGGATACATTGGTGAAATGGAAATTGTCTCCCTTGTTAGATAATACAAAGGTATTCCGAACAGTCATTAGGTCCTTTTTGTTGAAATTCTTGGACTTTATCGCCTGTTCGTTTGTAGACATTGCAATAACAAACAGTGAAATTTCTTACTATTGCACAAATATAAGCTTAAAATTCATTTACATTTACATACTTATAGAGATTTGCTATTTAAAAAAGAAAAGGGAAGTGTTTGTCGATGATGGGTAACCTGCGTATCACAAGAAAGGCAGATAAGTCAACATACACTCCAAAGAGCACAAGCATAAAAGCCAAGTGAAACAAATGAAAGGACCTACTTGCATTTAGGGATTATTCAGGGGAGACTATTCATTAATGTTTCTCATTATTCACGCCTCTTTTTCTTATTCCTGGAGCTACTTTACTGAACAAACCTGTTGAACGTTATCATTATATGTTTTGGCATTATATGTTGTATATGAGATAAGTACTTCCCAAAATTGTACATACACTGATGGTTTTTTTTGTACATAGTCACAGTATATTCACTAGCTTCACTGACTAACTGCAAATTGTCATGCAGGTTTACAGGTCATTTTGAGACAAGTACGAAAGTGTTTGATCACCACTTTATCTGTTTAATTGTTTTATTAACAGATTCATGTATCAATGTTTGAACTTACACTGTGAATAAAAATATATTCCTTTATATTCTAAACATGAAAAACTCTTTTTTTCTTGCCCTTCTGACTTTTTTTTTAGCTTACCAGAGCACAATGTGCTTAAGTTGAGCTTTTCTGATAATGCTTCGTCCGTCGTCCATCGTCGTGCAGCATCAACATTTTAGAGGCCACAGTTTTTATCCAATCTTCATCAAACTTGGTTAGAATGTTTGTCAGTATGAAATCTTGAATGAGTTACTTCACACTTGGGCAGTAGGATATGTGATAAAATCTAATACAGTGCAATGCTCCATTTGCATATATACTAATTTAAACATTTGCTTATTTCCTCATTCAGCAGCCAGAGGAAAGCTCAGGTAAGCATGTATTTCTTTTTCTAAATCCACTTTCTTACATGCCCAACATGTAACAAATCTTCATCCTTATTTTTTCTGGCCCCTGCTGCAACAATGCATCCATAAGCCCATTACTTGCTGGAAACACAGTTTATCCCATGAAAATAGAACGTGCCTCGCACTAAAGGTGTTTCCAACAAGGAAAGCTTTAAAAGACTCATTAAGGCCTTTAATATGCATGGATCCACCCTGCCTCTTCTCACAAATTTTCAAGATTTTGATGCCTGAATCCAGTATCAGTTAAGTTCATTGTGCCTAAGCCTGAAATTAATCTGGCATAATTGTGATATATAAATTTAGAAATAATCACAGCCTTTGCAAACGTAGCTTCAATCTATCTGTCCTTTTACTCACTTGAGAAGGTACCAGATACAAACAAAATAGGAAATCCCATTCTAATTCTTGGACATTTTCAACAGAAAACAATTCAACTACAGATTAGTCTCAAGCAAATGCATTTGCCCACTTAATATTTGGCATAAATATTTGTCGTTAAAAAAGAAAATATGACAATGTCTAATGAGTATTGTAACATATATTAAAACATTTCATAGGCACCAGACAAGATATTCACAAGTCAGTCAAATGTAAAACTGTCCCAAGACATTATATTAATAAAGAAAAAACAACAATAACAGTTACTGCCTTAAAATTGAAAAGGCACCAGACTAGGTATTCACAAGCTAGACAAATATAAAAAAAACCTGCAACAAAAGTAATAAGACCTTGTTTTAAATATAGAAACCCAACAGTTAACTCCTTGGAATGGTCAATTGGCAAAAGGGCTCACTAAAGGTGCTTAAACTAGTTTACAGAGCTCTTTTCTTGCACTTACTGAGATGTTTCTCAAAATGCAAGCAGCAGAAAGAAAGCAAAAGAAAACCTTTAGAATCATATTGAACACAAACTAAGACTTCTGGGTTTGAGGCTATAAAACTTTGAGGTTGTGTCTGGGGCAGTCCTCAAGGATCTGATTGGCTGAATTTTAAATAAAATTTGAAATCTTACCAATCAGATACTTGAGAATGATGTCAGACTCAAAGCTCAAAGTTTTATAACCTGAAGCCCTGTTTTATTTATTGTCTTCACATTGGTTTGAGGCTATACAATACGAATCAGAGACATTTGACAAATTTTATTTTTAAGTGTTCAGACTTGGACACATTTTAGCTCTAAGTGCTTGAGACTGATCTTAGACTTGAAAGTTCAAAATGTTAGGCCTTGAAGTTGTATCAATATTCAGAAATTATTTAAGCATTATTTTTACATAGCACTTCAAAATAAAGTATGTTTTTATTTTTTTTTATTGTTATTTTAACATGATAGAATGCATCAATTTTAATATAATAATTTTTCAATAAGCAGTAGTGTTTTAATGAAAAATTATGAAAAATAACTAATATTTGCATTTTAATAAAATTATTGTTAATTAATTAATCTGTATTTTTAATGATTATATTTCTGGTTTTAGGTTTGTGTCCTTGGGTTCATGTTTTTCTGTTCATGTATGTCTGTTTTCATCTGTCGTGAATGTTTGCATGTGCATTTGTATTGTCCTTTAGGGTATTTATCTGATGCCACAAAGAATCAAGCGTCCGAATTCAACAATTTCCTCATTAAAATTGACTTGGTAAGGGCAGGTAAATATTTACATGTCAGCTCTGAACTTTTATGCTTTTTAATAGAAGTATGTATGTATTGATTAAGTGTAAATACTTTATTGTGTAACAGTATAAATCTTCACATTAGAATCTTAGTTATTTTTCTTGCTGGAATTTTTAAAAAAAACTTAAATTTTAATAAATACTAAGAAATTTAATAAAGATTAAATGGTTTTATGAATGAAATTCATGATTATTTTTTATATCTATGGAAATTTGTCAAGATTTAAGAAAATGTCTTAGTTAAAGTCCAAAAACAACAACAGCTTCTTTATAAGAGCAACTTCTCCTCAAGTTATTTTTAAACTCTTATATTTGTCATTAATTTAGTATAAAAGAACATGAAGTGCAAAAATAATATTGAGTACGGGAGACCCCTGGTTCAAATCCCGGGCCACAACATACCAAAGTTGTTAAAAAAAGGTAACAGTATACCTTCCTATAAGGTTAGTTCCATGACTAGTTGGCCCTGTGTCAGGATAATGTGTCTGGGTGTGGTATCATGCCAGGTGTTCACGGCATGCTATACACAGTGAATTCAGCACTATATCTGCTTCAAGTGGCCACTGTCTCCAGATAACAGAAATACTGTTGGTTGGACGATAAACCCCATTAATAAATAAACAAACAAAAATAATTCTGGTTATGGTTGTAATGTCTGATCAGCATTGATCAAACTACTGTGTCTAGCAATGCAAAACATGCACGCGTACTGTAGTAGTTGGGTAAAAACTAAGAATAGAGATTATTAAAATATTTAGCTTGCTTAGGACTATTTGTGCATTTACAGCAGAATCCATATCAGATAAATACCCTATATGTTTCTTGTATGTTTTTCTTTGTGTTTGTGTTAACTTGTGACTTCGTGTTCTCTGTTCTAGCCTGTATTCGGTATGGACTATATCTGTGTAGAATATTCTATTGGATAAAGAAACACGTCATACTCTATGCTTTTTTGCATAAACAACAGAATGAGTCAATTAAAAAAACCACAAAAAATAAAACATTGACATTAAACCTTATCCTATTCAGCACCATTTGATCTGTCGTCAGATCTTGGTGAGCCATTAAGCCTAAAATATCAGGGTAATATATGTTTTTATATATGTCATTATATAAAATATATAATACCCCTAAAAAAAACTTCATGGTTAAGTGCGAACAGTTCCACCAGTTTTTGTGCATACTGAACACATGGCTGTTTTCTATGTTACGAGGAAACCTCCTCATATGTATATTTTGACTGTTTGGCAACTGTGGTGATTAGACCCAGCATGAACAGGTAATTAATGCCTGTCTATTCAGCAAATGTTAAGATGCTTTGGAATTGTAAAAATTAAACTCTTACCTGCTAAAAACACACAAAAAAAACCTCCAGATAAGGCAAAGAAAGTCAGTCTTGATCTATCAGCTTCTGCTCCAACCTTTTTGATCTGAAAGATCAAGATCTGTACTTTTTACTCTCCTATTTCAAGACAAAGTGATCAAAATTACCTTTGCACTTTTTTTTTTACACTAGAAAAGTATTAAGAGTAATAGAAAGTTCAAAAGAGTGCAAGAAGTTGTTGACTAGACATGCAGCAATGTGGAGGTGGCCTTGCTAACTTGCATGACTCTATTATCGTGTTACTCCACTTTTGTTTAGATGTTAATCCAAAAGTCAAGAAAATCTCTGCAGAGGGCGCTAAAGGATTGGGAATTAGTTTGGCAGATTTAGATATCACCCGGTTAAAGAAGGTTGAAACACCCGTGAAACACGTGGAAAGGGACCCGAAGATTTACGAAATAGAAGATGAGGGGGACGTCAAATCAAGAATTAACAAATTCAAACAGAAATCTGAAGGTATTAATACTACCTCCTTGTTTGAAACCCACACAAAAAATGGCACATTTTAAACCCGTGCTACTAACTGAATAATTAAAAAAAAGTTGAAATTATCCTTTCACAAAGCATTTTCATTTTTTTTTATTTCAATGCATTAACTTGCAGCTGTTTTCAGCATGCCTTTGGTTGAATATTGGCTTGAACCTTATAATCACAGTTACTTTCTAAACCTGTTTATAATAAATCTTAACTCAAAAACTAACTTCTTAAAACAATTCATTCTGCAGCCCTTAATTCTATTGTAATTATTTAACAAATTTATGAAATTTTTTCATTTGCCTTTTTTTTTCCACATTTTTTTCTTTTCTTTAAATTGCTTTTTATTATTTCATGGACTTAAAGAAGTTTAAATAAATTATTTGTATTATTATGTGGAAACATTTTGTTGAAAATTGATGTTATCACTACCTTTAGATACCTTTAGAAGATGATGATTATTATAAGTAATATTTATTTATTTATTTGTTAATTAAGTGGTAGTTTAAATAGTTAGTAGTAGTGGTAGTAATAGTAGCAGATGTGGAAGCAGTAGTAGCAATAGTAGTATTAGTTGTAGTGGTAGTAGTGTAGCAGTAGCAGTAGTAGTAGTAGTGGTAGTGGTAGTTGTAGTAGCAAAAGTAGTGGTAGTAGTAGCAGTGGTAGTAGTAGTAGTGGTAGTAGTGTAGCAGTAGTAGTAGTAGTAGTGGTAGTAGTGGTAGTTGTAGTAGCAAAAGTAGTGGTAGTAGTAGTAGTGGTAGTAGTGTAGCAGTAGTAGTAGTAGTAGTGGTAGTAGTGTAGCAGTAGTAGTAGTAGTAGTGGTAGTAGTGTAGCAGTAGTAGTAGTAGTAGTGGTAGTAGTGTAGCAGTAGCAGTAGTAGAAGTAGTAATAGTGGTAGTGGTAGTTGTAGTAGCAAAAGTGGTAGCTGTGGTAGTAGTTGTGGTGGTAGCAGTAGTAAAAGTAACAGCAGTGGTAGCAGTAGTAGCAGTAGTAATAATAATAGTAGTAGTAGTAGTGGTAGTAGTGGTGGTAGTAGGTTAGCAGTAGTAGTAATAATAGTGGTAGTGGTTGTAATGGTAGCAAAAGTGGTAACAGTGATAGTAGCAGTGGTGGTAGTAGTAGTAGTAAAAGTAACATGTGGTAGCAGTAGTAGCAGAAGTAGTTGTGGTAGCTATAGTAGTAGCAGCAGTAGTGGTAGTAGTAGTAGCAGTAATACTAATAGAAGTGGTAGTAGAAGTAAAAGACCAGATCATGGTTGAATAAACTAAAATAATCACCTATGCACCATTATTATATTTATTTATTTATTTGGGTTTTACGGCACACCGACACTTAACAGGTCATACGGCGCCGAAGCACCATCATTATAATGCAAGATAGATGTTTTGTAAATTTTGCAATTAAAGAAAATCACTAATCTAATGCTCATTACTGCCCAAATATCAAAGTAACACAAATACAATCATCTTTGTAACACATTGCAGTTAAATCACTATAGCGTGTTTTTAATTTTTGTTGCATAAATGGTTTTTGTTAATTCCTGCATGATCCAAATACATTGTTCATATGTATTAATATTTCATTAGTAAACTACTATTGTATTAAGTATTTTTTACTAATCCACTAATCACAGATGTCACTGTAAAGCCAGCAGTGAAGGGTTTGTAGCTTAACTATTTCCCTTATAGCCATACAAATTCAAGATGTTTGAAATGTGTCAATATTTTATAAGCATGGTTAAACACGCCACAAATGTTTCAATATATCTCCCTTATACCTGAATGGTAGTAAAAGCCATGGATAATTATGATTATAGATTGTACAAACATAGCTATACAATCCATAGATGTACGAAATATAACCCCATCATACCAGCATAGCTATATAATCCATAGGTGTTGGAAATATAACCCCATCATACCAGCATAGCTATATAATCCATAGGTGTTGGAAATATAACCCCATCATACCAGCATAGCTATATAACCCATAGGTGTTGGAAATATAACCCCATCGTACCAGCATAGCTATATAATCCATAGGTGTTGGAAATATATTCCCATTGTACCAGCATAGCTATATAACCCATAGGTGTTGGAAATATAACCCCATTGTACCAGCATAGCTATATAACCCATAGGTGTTGGAAATATATTCCCATTGTACCAGCATAGCTATATAATCCATAGGTGTTGGAAATATATTCCCATTGTACCAGCATAGCTATATAACCCATAGGTGTTGGAAATATATTCCCATTGTACCAGCATAGCTATATAATCCATAAGTGTTGGAATATATTCCAATTGTACCAGCATAGCTATATAATCCATAGGTGTTGGAAATATATTCCCATTGTACCAGCATAGCTATATAATCCATAGGTGTTGGAAATATAAACCCATCATACCTGCATAGCTATATAATCCATAGGTGTTAGAAATATATTCCCATTGTACCAGCATAGCTGTAAAATCCATGAATGTTGGAAATATATCCCCATTATACTAGAATTGCTGTACAGTCCATGAATGTTGGAAATATATCCCCATTATACTAGAATTGCTGTAAAATCCATGAATGTTGGAAATATATTCCCATTATACTATAGTTGCTGTAAAATCCATGAATGTTGGAAATATATCCCCATTGTACCAGTATAGTTGTACAATCCATGAATGTTGGAAATATATCCCCATTATACTAGAATTGCTGTACAATTCATGAATGTTGGAAATATATTCCCATTGTACCAGCATAGCTGTACAATCCATGAATGTTGGAAATATATCCCCATTATACTAGAATTGCTGTACAATCCATGAATGTTGGAAATATATTCCCATTATACTAGAATTGCTGTAAAACCCATGAATGTTGGAAATATATCCCCATTTTACCAGCAAAGCTAGTATAACCACCACTTAGCTTTAAACCACTGTCAAAACCATAGGCAATGATTTTGCCAATTAGTGAAACAATTAAAATAAAGTGGTATCAAGTTATTCTTTGATCATTTCATGAAAGTGTCATCAACTAACACCTTACTTAAAAAATTCAAAGATAGTGGCATCAACAAATGCCTAAGTCATCAACTCAACACTAATTTACATCATATAATGCTTTTTAATCATCAAATGAGAATAATGTGGCATAAGCATATGCCTTACTTATCCAATGAAAAGAAAGTGGCACAATTCTGTGCTTTACCCATCAAATGAAAAGAAAGTGGCATAATTGTATGCTTCACTCATCAAATAAAAAGAAAGTGGTGTTGTTTACACTTCATCCGTAAATTAAAAAGAAAGTGGCATCGTTTTTTGCTTTATCCATCAAATAAAAAAAGTTGCACTGAATTATATTATGTTTAAGTTATGCTGGGAAAGGCTCTACATTCTGTATCTTAAGGTTCATACTTCATTATTATATTCCAATAAACTTTAAATTGATAAATATTATTCTACAATACTATGATAATTAAATTTTAATTATAATATTTATTTTAGGGCAAAAATGTACATGAATGAATACAGAAAAGCTTTTTTTCTAGTCTGTTTTTTAAAGCTGAGCTGAATTTCCTTGCAGAAAAATTAAATAAAAACCTACATTAACACTGAACCATTTATGTTTTCAGTCTTTAATATTTGACACTTTTTATAGGTTAACTGTTTCAAAAGTATTGGAAGGTCAGACAGGTATAAAAAATATATGGTCATTCAGTATGACGACTTTTATCTTTATCTGCAAGATAGTAATTCCAGAAAGAATATTAGGGAGTACCTCTGTTGCATGCCTTATCACCTTATCAATGGCCCGCTCTCAAAATGGTGTCAACCTAACTTAGACTCAAACCCGTCTGGTGTTAGTCAGATTTGACGACCAATTAAGTCCCTCCCCACCCCCTCACTGCACCATGTCTTGGTCAGGGTAGAAACATTATATGGTGAGATTTTCTTGCTGACCTTCCGTATGCTTGTGGTTCATCCCAGAGATTTGTTGTGGAAATTTCTGGGGGTTTTTTTGCGAACCAATAATGATTTAAGTTACTGTTGTGACCATATTTTTGTTGCTGCAGTGTCGGTGAAAAAAAAAAAATTCCATCCAATACTCTTTTCCTTAACTCCAAGGCCATTAGAAAGAATAATCGGAAAAGGAGGTTTAACTGTTGTTGTTTTTTCTTGCAGACTCTATAAACATTGAAGATTAACTCATTTAAGAAATATATTATTGCTATATTGTTGATATAAGTTTTATTTCCTTTTATTGTTACAAAATTATAACTACGTTCTACAAATTACAATTTATTAGCCTTCAAGGACGAGAAGTTAATGAATATTTAATAATATTGACTAATGAATTTTAGGTAATATTGACTGATGAATATTAAATAATATTGACTAATGGGTATTAAATAATATTGGCTGATGAATATTTGATAATATTGATTGATAAAGATTAACAGATGTTTTGTGTTCATAAATATAAAAACCAAAAAAAGCTAAAGAGGCAAAATGGCTAAAAAAGTGCACAATACATAATGAGCCTTTCCTTGAGATGAAATGTTTTTTATTTCAGATGAAGAAAATGGTAATGGTGGTGGAAGTGAAAATTTGCAGTCTCAGATATCTATGATGAGAAGCATGTTAAAACCTTCAAAAGCAGTTGGATCAAATCCCAAACCTAATGTCCCCCACAGCCCATTTTCTGGCCATAATCCTGCACCTACAACCATTGTATCCCCGCCCTCAGACACATCCAAGTTAACTATGCAGCAACGAATAGCTCTACTCAGTGGCAAGCCCATTGATATAACACCAGCGCGTGGGGCAGCTCCGGTCAAACCTCCCCTTGTTGCTGCTATAAAACCATCCCAAACGGGACCTAGTATCCCGCTGAAGCCATTACCAGCTGTTAGAAACAAGTCCCCAACACCGTCACCCAAACCTAGCCCACCCATGAAACCAATGATAGCACAAAATAAGCCAGAACCTGCCAGCCAACCACCATCAGCTATGTGGTGTAGTTCAACCCATGGTTCACCACGTTCGGAGACAACGGTGATTTTCAGCCTCATTTTTGACTCTGACTATAATGTCTTCACACTCATCTCTATATATGTCATGTGCTAAGTGCTTTGGTTCATGTTGAGCATACTCGTCAATACTCTACCCCACTACTTGTCTATTCCATATCAGAACACTTAACTTTTAATGACATCGACACATGTACACTTGACCTAACTCTAACAACAGCTTGGGAAAATTACTTTAAAGCAAAACCATTTGCACACTTGGCATGATTTTGCTGCATGTTGCTGCTGGTCTAGCATGACATATATTTATCCTTGTATTATATGTTTTATGTGAGTGTGTGAATGCCATGTAGGCTTCAATGTTCATCATGTGTTTTGGTATTAATGTACTGTTCTAAACCCTCAACACCATAAGGACTTTAATATATCCTTTCTGTGCTATACCTGTATTCATGTTTCATGCCAGAGGGTGGTATTTACTTCTTTGGCAATTAAGTTAAATGCCTTGACAGAGAGTACAGAAATGTGCAGAACAAATGTCAAAAGGAGAATATTAACCTGCATTTGATAAAATATTTTCCTTAAGTTCTTATATACAGAAATTTCTGTGAAAAAGAAACTGTACTTATATATAGTCATTAGTTCCTGTGTTGAATGATAACACAGAATGTTGATAAGTGTTTGACTTATTACTTACCAGAATTTTTGTCCTAGTAAAAATAATAAAAAGCTTGCAAAATGTGGTGTCCACATTAAATTATCTCATTATGTTTCCAAGACTTCAGCCATGTTTCTGAGGCTGCAGGATGTACAGAAAATATATTTTAGTAGCTAGGTTAGATCACTTCATAGATCACTCAAGTTAATAGCAAAGAGCTCTTGCACATTTTGAAATACATTGAAAAAATTTTGAGGTCGAGGGGATAAAAATAAAACATGTAAGTGACTAGGCAAGTTCACTTGGTACTCTTTTTTTTCCATTGAATTGAAACTATATAATTGTCAACAACAAAAGTGATACAGAAGAACAAATATCAACAAACAATAAGACAAAAGGCTTAAGCCACAACTTTCAAACTTGTTTTTTTTTTGCTCTCCACATCTGTTTAGGCTCTCACTTGGTACTTCAATAAACTTTATTGTGAAGAACTTAGGGATTATTTGAGTCAGTGCTACTCTTTTTTGAGAACTGTCTTACCCCAGTATTTTGGACACCTGCAGCAGAAAATAAAACTCACAATCAGACAGTATGCTGTATTAATATTTACTTGTATAGTTTCTTTCAGACAGATGTTATGTGCTGGGTGTTGAGCCGATTGGACATATTGCATGGTTGTGTCACACCAATTATCTGTATTTCAGGCGGGAAGCCACTTATACCCAACAAACCAATCATAGCTACAGCTCTTTCTCCTACCACACCTGTAAGAAATAGTGTGTGAACCCCATGCTCAACTTGTGCTAGCTGAGAATTAGAGCCTTTGGCATAAAAAAGTTGTTTGTTGCCAATTACTCATCTTACCTTAGTTTTCCTACTTTTTGAATGCTTGTTTTTTTGTTCCCCTTTTTTATTTAATTTTTACTCTTTTTTTTATATTTTCAACAATTTTTTTTGTGCATTAAAAACACTAAAATGTCTTTTGTTTAAAATATATTGTTTTATCCAGTTAAGAAAATAATTGAAATATATGAAAAGCATTTTGGTTGTCAAATGTGCTTACAATCAGAAAGTATGGAAACAAACATTTTTTTATGTTTTTTCTTTTATTTATTATGCTTTTTTGTACCTCCTAAGTGTGAGATTTAGTTTCTGTTTGTGAACTGTTTCTGATTTGTGTGCTAGTGAGCTGTACTTTGAAGATGTATCTTTATCTAATACATAAATGTGAGCTTTTTCTGAGGCCAAAGTGGGAGATTTTCACCTGCAAAGTGGGGGATTTGTTAGTTTCATATAAACAAAGAAGGAAGTTATAAAGTTTCCATAAAGGGAGAATTTTGAGCTTTAAAAGTGGGAGTCTCCCTCCAAAATTGGAAGAGTTCACGTGTATGCTATTATGACTTATCCCATAAGTCCCATGTGATATCCCATGTGCTTATATATTATATTCAATTTATCGGAATTAACTCAGTTAACATAAAGTATATTACTTAATAAAATTTAGATGAAAACAACCAAAATTTTAAATAAAGTCAGATACATTTTGCCACTGATGGTCATAACAGATGGCTCCAGGTATGGGAGGCCCTGGGTCCAATCCTGGTGCGCAACATACCAAAGATGATAAAAATGGTAGTGGTATAGCTCCCTTACTAATGCTCAAGCAAATATAAAGGTAGTTCCACAACTGGTTGGCCTGGTGTCAGGATAATATAACTGGGTGTGGTATCATGCCTGGTGTTCATGGCTGCTATACATAGTGAAGGCAACACTGTATCTGCTTCAAGTGAACACTGTCTCCAGATAACTGAAATATGATTGGTGGGACAATCAATCAATTAACAAACACACATATGTTACAATAGCCTAAAATACATTTAAATATATAAATTATTGTCTGCTGTGCATTGAGGCCTTTTAGAGACATATTTTATATCTAAGGTGCATCAAATACCTTGTTTATTATAATTATTATAACAAAAATTCTTCTGAGTTATAATGCTAAGTTTTGAGTTAAAGGTGGTATTTAACAGTTTGCCTATATCTAATATATATGACAAAATCTGACTTCTGGGGTATTTGTGCATTATATAACAATATCTGACTTCTGCATCTGCATAATTTTTGCATCTGTAAATAAGAACAATTTGGAATTCCTACTAAAAACAGACATAGACATCGCAGCCGATGATGTGGATGAGCTATCACATAAGTGGTCACATTATTTTGGTTTAAAAATAACTGTGCAGCATGGCTCAGATAAGAAATACATGTTAGTAATTATGATTGTGGTGTTATGGTTCACTTTTCAGACAGGTGTAGGACATCGATAAACAGCATTTTGTGAGATCTGTTTAGACAACTATGGTTTACTAAGATTTTTAATGAAATTATTTTTAGTCCAAACTGTTGCATACCATCATTAAGCCACAAAGGTATAATCCAACATGGGGTCTTTATCTTTAAGATATCAATCATTATTTTAGATCAAATTCAAGAAGGCAGATAAAAACAGTTCTTGCTCATTGATCAAGTCAAAAACCTGTTACTACAAGCAAAAAACAAAATAAGTAAAAATGATAAAAACTTAAAATATTATAGAAACTTACATGATATAAACGTGATCTTAAATGGGAAAATAAAATGATTATCATTGTATTCACTGCATTGTATTTTTATGAATATATAATTTCATGTAGACTTGTTTTACTTCCTCAACTATTTTTGTTTAGTGACTCATTGTAAAAAGATCTTAAGAGTAAATTCAAGTTACTTCCTCAGGGACTCCTTACAAGGCATCTGTTTAAGTTATGATTCATTAAATAATAAAAATATGAATCTAGAAATCCAGGTTGTGTCTACAATCTTTGTTATCAGTTTATTTGTAATTAACATCGTTTATTTTTCTCTGTTTCTCTAAAATATTTTTTGACTGAATGATCTTGAAAAAAAAGCATATTTAGTACACAAAATTTACAGAAGTTATAGTCAACAATCAGGTTGGTGATGCGAATAATTTTATATCAGAGTGAATGTTTAAAATTATGATCTGATAAAACCATGCAGGTCGCAATCAGACTCTGTTTTAGGTTAGCTAAGCTGGATGAAGATAGATTTAATTTGGATTTGGAGTACATACATAGTAATATAATGATATATGATATACAAATATTAAACAAGATACAACCATTTAGTGCCACATCGAGTTGAATTAGGCCAAACTGTTACAGAATTAGTTAAGGGCTGCCTGTGGTCGAGTGGTTAGAGTTGCTGACTTGTAACTCCTACACCCCTCACCGTGTGGGTTCGAGTCCTAGTCGGGACAAGAACTTTAATGAGGTGAGGTTTTCCAACTCACTTGCGACGCGCTGGTAGTTGTACCTAGGCATAAATCTGGTCTTCCTCCACCAATAATAAGATGGACGTCAACAATATGGCCATCATTGTGTCAGTGCGATGTAATAAAAAACAAGAAAAAGTAAAAAAAACTAAATATTTAGTTATAGGACTGATTTTTAAATAATGAGCCTTGTTTATTGTTTTTTTTATTTTTGATGTTACCGACGACTTGATGCAACAGAATCTTTGCCTTATGATAACATGTTGCCTGAAGTTGTTATGCAGATTTTTGTTTGACCACTTGCATATTTGCAACATTGTTGAAACATAAATGTGCATCTTCCAGCTTGCAGAAGCAATGGCTTCCTGAATATATCAGCCCTACTAATGTGACAACCTTCTTACAGTGACCACTTCTTTTAAATCACCACTTATTATAAGCAACCTTGTTTCTGCCTATTTTATTGCTATGATAGTCAGTTTATGTGTGGTTCCTTCTTAGTTGTTAGTTGCTTGTGTGCCTTTCTTGCCTGTAATTATGCACCTGCCATCAAGCTATTTTGCTTGTCTTAGTGTGACCTGTTCTAAGAGTCCAGTCTTGGCATGTCTGACAACCTCTGCACTATGACCATCTGTGTGAATGTTTCTACTGCCTGTATGTTTTCAGGGAACAAGCCTGTTGTGCCACTCAAACCTAATCTTCTGTCACCTGTCTCATCCAAAGGTCTGGGACCGCCACCCCCTCCTCCAAATGTCTTTGCTAAGGTACTAATGGAATGGCATGATTTACCAGTTCTGTTGTAAGATTCTTCTACATTGAATGGCATGAAATACCAGTAAAAGCAGGTGTTTCAATGTTTTGAGAGAAAACAATCTTTGCATGGCTGAAACACTGTGGTCATGCCTGCGACCTAAAAACATAAAAATTTGACCTTATTAATTAAAATACCTGGCATTTTTTTTAATTTTATGCCAGTGAAATAGTATCACTGTCCATTCAGCCATTTGTCCCATTGTCATGTCTGTGCCATAACTTCCATATTATTTATTGAACTTCAAGCAAACTTTTCAGTCAAGCTTTACTGGCATAGGCATACACTTTAAAGTACATTGTGTCTAACATTTACATGTACGTCAAGGTCATATTCAAGGTCATACATATAATAGCTCACCTCAGGAGCACTTTATGTGCCTTTTTTTCCAAATATAACTTCAGTTTCTTCTTTTTAAAGACATGTTTGCTTGCAACAGTTTTCAACTTTCAATAATATTTTACTGTTAGCATAATAATTTACACAGAAAGGAACCCGCATAGTTTGATGCAGACTATGTTATATAGATCAGTTTTTATTATCTTCTACCTGATCTAAAAAGAGCAGATATTATTTTTTGTTGAAAGGTAGATTTCTTAAGCCTCCAATAGCTAGGCTAGTTATGACCATGTCTATTCTTGGTTTTCCATCTTTTAACAAATTAACATAGATGTGCATGTTAGATTTCTAGGGTGTTACACTGCAGTTGATTCCATAAATTCACATTTTTATACGTGACCTAATTAATAAACTAAATTCCATTTTTTTTGTCCAAATTTTGAGAGATTGACACAGCCTTTGTTAATTTCTATTAATAAATAAAGAAGGGTCCCAATGAGAGCTGTTTGTTCAGGATCTGCACTATTTGCTGCTGGGTTTTAGCAATACAGCCAGGTTTTAGCAATACTGATGTTAGCAATACTGCCAGGTTTTAGCAATACTGCTGTAGCAATACTGTTGGGTTTTAGCAATACTGCTGTTAGCAATTCTGCTGGGTTTAAGCAATACTGATGTTAGCAATACTGCTGGGTTTTTAGCAATACTGCTGGGTTTTATCATTACTGCTGTTAGGAAAACTGCTGGGTTTTAGCAGTACAGCCAGGTTTTAGCAATACTGATGTTAGCAATACTGCTGGGGTTTTAGCAATACTGCCAGGTTTGAGCAATACTGCTGGGTTTTAGCAATACTGTCAGGTTTTAGCAATACTGCCAGGTTTTAGCAAAACTGCTTGGTTTAAGCAATACTGCCAGGTTTTAACAATACTGTTGGGTTTTAACAATACTGCTGGATTTTAGCAGTATGGCTGGGATTTAGCCTTACTGCTGGGTTTTAGCAATATTGTCAGATTTTAGCAATACTGCTGGGT
Source organism: Sinonovacula constricta (assembly GCA_007844125.1). Taxonomy (NCBI): domain Eukaryota; kingdom Metazoa; phylum Mollusca; class Bivalvia; order Cardiida; family Solecurtidae; genus Sinonovacula; species Sinonovacula constricta. The sequence continues at coordinate 31,263,897 of CM017569.1, read as the reverse complement.
TTAATACTGCCGGGTTTTAGCAGAACTGCCTGGTTTTAGCAATACTGCCAGGTTTTAACCAGGTTTTAGCAATACTGTTGGGCTTAAGCAATATGCTGGGTTTTAGCAATACAGCCAGGTTTTAAAAATAGTGCTGGGTTTTAGCCAGGTTTTAACAATACTGCTGGGTTTTAGCAATACAGCCAGGTTTTAAAAATAGTGCTGGGTTTTAGCCAGGTTTTTGCAATACTGCTGGGTTGTAGCAGTACTGCCAGGTTGTAACAATACTGCTGGATTAAGCAATACTTCTGGGTTTTAGCAATACCGCTATATCTTATTACCTTTGCATTGTAGTAGTTATAAATAGCTTAGGACTTTGAATTGCTTATCAATTAATGTAGCATTATGGGAGTTAACCTTTATACACTTAAGTGGAGTCAGCTGCACATTGCCTTAGCAACCATTTTTGTGTTAAAATTGTACTGAATTTGCTTTAAAACTAGTTAAGTTCATTGCAAAGCAGTGTAAACTTTTTAAATTTTTAATCAGTGTTGTATTGTTGGAAAATTCATTATAAATGTGTTTATAGTTTTAAGTAATGTAATTTGAAAACAAATTTAGTTTGTTTAAATGCGTAATTAAACATAATTTGTTGAATTTTTCATGGTTTAATTATTGTGTCTTAACACTAATTGTCTGCTATTATCAAAGTTTCTTTTAATAAAGACAATTTTGTATTTTCAACTTCTATTGTTTCTTTTAATAAATAAATCTAGTCTTTTATCAACAATATAATCTGATTCTGTAACTTAGCAACTAACTAGGTTTATCCATGTTTCCATAGAAACCTGAACCCACCCCTGTTGTAAAACCAGCAGAGGAGCATCTTCCCCCGCCCCCAGACTTCATAGAAGATGATATCTACGATGAAGCCATGAGTACGCAGGTATAAAGTTATTATTATTATACTTATAATCATAATTATACCATCCACAATAAAATTTGGGGTGCGGTATATCGACATCAATTTGTCCGGCTGTCTCTTTGTTATTCCATCCTTTAGAAATAGTGGGATTTTTTTTGCACCTGTTGTTTTCATCCCAATCAGATGAAAATTATAGGAGTTATGGACCTTTAAATGATATTTCAGACATTGATAAAAAAGAGATTTATAACCAGGGAGAAGGGTGGGGATAATTTTAAGCTCCTTAACTTACAGTTTTGTAGGTATTGGCGTCTGCGCGGAAGTGTATAATTCTCGGCCATGTATAGGGGGACAATGAGTGTCAGATTCTTTTTATCATATGATTTTAATCGCCAATGTACAATTTTACGAAAATTTTAACAATGATACTTGCTGAAATAGTGGTATGAGACAATCTGCATTATGATTATGCCGATGATGTCATCAATTAATAAGCTGTATTAAACTATTGTAATATAACAAAATATTAAATGGGTGTATAACTAAATGGAAAACAAGGGGACTCATGTGATAGAAACAAGAAAAACGGGAATCACATGAAGAAAATCATTTACAAACCAAATTTGCGGTATTGGGGTTTGCTGGTGTGTGTTTTGTTCTGTTTGGAACCTTTTTGTTACAATTTGCAAGCCTTGCTACACATCATCAATTTTGTTTATACATGTGAATTGTGTTTAGTGTGCCATGAAATTATGCCAAGAACGTATTACTCATTTCAAATATGATTATATCTTTTATCACAGATTGAGGTAATTATAATCTTCATATTATCTGTCCTTATTATACCTTGCTTTTTGATTCTGGCTGTTGAAATGAAAATGTTGTGGTTGTTTTGCAGAAAAGCAGCTGACACAAATAATTCTTAATGTTCTTTAGTAGAAGAATTTGAGTAAAATATGTGTGTAATTAATCTAAAAGTTAGTTTGCTGTAAGAATTAACTCTTAGAAAAACCTAGGATATTCTTTAAAAGGTGGTCTCTGACAGTTTGGACCTAAAAATATTTTTATTAAACTTCATAGTAAACCATTGTTATTTGAAGAGATCTTGCAAAATGCTGTTTATCAATGTCCTACTCCTGTCTGAAAAGTGAACCATAACCCCACAATAATCATTACGAACCAAGTATTTCCTATCTGAGCCATGCTGCACAATTAGCTTTTTTTAAACCAAGAAAACCATGTGACCACTTATGTGATAGTTCATCCCCATCAACCGCTGCGACGTCAATGTCTATTTTAAACAGGAATCCTAATAGTTCTTATTTATAGATGTGAAAAAGAATGAACATTTTAAGTGTTGATTAATGAATTTTAATGCCCTAAAATTGTGATACTGTTGAAAATCGTCAAAGCTGATTTTTCTGCAGAAATTATGTGCAAATACCCCAAACAGAGGTCAGATATTGTTGCATATATTAGATATAGGCAAACTGTTGGATACCACCTTTAATACGACAAAGATTATATAAAAAGTAATCTTGAAATAGTTTCAAGATTTTGTTTGTTAGGGAAATATTAAAAAAAATAGGTTAACACTAATATTGCAATCATTAGAAAGATTACCTTTGAAAAATCACAAAGATGTACCCTACATTTAAGAATGATGTAACTTATCACTTTAAAGGTTATTATTGTTTAATTGTTATATATTTGTCCTTTTATTTGTTTTAAAGTTGGTATCCGACAGTTTGGTCTAAAAATAAAATTCTCAAATAACCAAATAAGTCATTGGTAACAGAAAATGTAGTGCAAAAAGCTATTCATTGATGCCAAACATCTTTTGAACAGTCAAGGATGAATCCCATCTCATCATTACAAACAGGTGTTTCTATCCGAGCCATGCTGCAGAGATAGCTATTTTTAAACTAAGCAAACCATATGACCACTTACTTTCATAAAGTCATCTGTGTAATCCGCTCTGATGTCGATATCTATTTTTAGCAGTGACCACTAACGCGCTTTTTATAGAGGTGGAAAGACTGGACATTTAGGGTAGTTTTTTCACGATTGGTACAGTCTAACAAAAAAGTATGTTTAAAATCGTCTTTATAACGACTAAAGTATGGGTTTATGCTGAAAGTATGACCAAATTCCCCAAAATGCTGGTTAGATATTGGTACATGTATTTAATATAGGCAAACTGTCAGATACCACCTTTAATAAAAAAACTATTTTTATTAACTCTTAAACTGCTGAGAATGTTTTGATATAGCATTGACCAATAGCCTAGATCAAGATCAACCTACCTCTGCTGCTTAATTTTCAAATAGCTCAACAGCCAGTTTCACAACAGCCACACTTTCATAATCACCTGATTTGTATAGTTTCCTGTTAGTAAGCTAGTGATCTAATTTTATCTCCTTAAAGAAGTGTTTTGATTTTGTCCATGTTATTTTGTTTATTAGCAAACCTTTCTTCCTTGATATGTTCTTCAGCATTATGCCAAAAGGATAATTCTAACAAGATCAGCAAAATATTATATGTGAACATAGAAGGATTGTACCATGCATTTTTTTCTGAAATATTATGAACCCAAAATTCAGAAGGTTATTGTCTCACATAAAATCTGGTTGATTAGTTATAAGGTTTTAACTTTTAATTTAAGGGATCTGAATAGTCCAAGTCCTTTAAGTCCAAATATTGTAAGGTTGATGTGATGTTCAGCACAAAACTCAAAATCAATCAATGATTTAAAGACCGGCCGCATTAGCTCAATTGGTAGAGCATCCGCTTGTGGATCGGAGGTCGTGGGTTCAAACCCCGGCCGGGTCAAACCAAAGACTTTAAAGTTGAGGGTAGTGGCTTCCCACCTAACGCTTGGGGCTAAGGGGACAGCATTACGCCTGACTCGTTGGTGTCAGTATAATGGACCGGCAAGGTTCAGTCCCTGAGCACCTCATAACTGCCCCTGTGCTATAATAATAAAAATGTCTCTGCAAAAATACCCGCAAATCCCATCCCATCCCATCTAAAGACTTTAAAATTAGCATGATGATATTTTAGAATATTATACAAATAAATACTAATGTTGAGGGTGATATGTAGTTTTGAGGACCTGGCTAGTGTGATAACGATAACTCAACATTAGTATTTACTTGTTATATTATATACCCTTTGAATTTAAAGCATTCTTATTCTCGCCTGCTTACTACGTGACGCTATGTTTGTTTTACAATGCTCATGAAAAATTAACATGTCGTGAGACTAGCAAAGGTCAATATTAATTGCCGGAGTAGTTATCATTTCTGTTTACTTGCGCGTGCCAATACTCTTGACCAATCAAAATGCTTCCAATTCATAGGATATATAACATAAGCTTATTAGTTCAGCCTGCATGTATGTAAAAACCCATTAAATTCTGCAGAAACTGATTGCTCTTATGCAATCCCTTACATTATATACGATGCTCCAAAATTACTCTAATCCTGGTTATGTGATGCCAGAATAAAGCAGCTAAAATTAATATGATCCATTCAGTTCATCTTATGACAAAGACCTATAAGAATTGCAACATATATTCAACATATATATACAAGATATTTTTGACATATGTTCAATAAATGCACATGCAAGCATGGCAAATGCAAATGCAGCATAAAACAATATATGACATTATACATATAGAGATAAAGGTGTACATTCGGCCTGGTGGTTGAGTCACAAACTCCTCTGACTGCTTAGCCTTGGACCTAGTGGGTTCAAATCACTTTTGGGCGAATGACTTAATATGGGAAGGTCTGGGGTCTTTTTCCACCAAACTAGCTGGTCATCGCTATAATTATCATATTTTTTGCGATGTATGTCAAATGTGAAAAAAGAACAGATAGAGAACAGATAGGGAAAAAAACAGTTACTGCAAATAGTCAGTCAGTATCATATATAAGACAGTTAATTTATTTTCTTACATGACGACAATGGTCAGGTTACTAGTTATTTTAGAGTGTGTGTCGTGTTGGGACAAATTGATGGCAGGCCCAGGTGAAGAGTGAAGAGTGAGATCAATGTCTGCCCTGTTTGCTTATGTAGTTGGTAGCCTCAATTTGTGTTGTGAATTGTTTTTTGTTGTTGTTTTTTTTAATCATACAAAATTCAATAAAAATGTGTGTTTAGACTGCAAAACACACACACACACAAAATAACACCAGGAAACAATATATCAGGAAATAAAGATTTTGTCAAACTACAAAGTATATGCCACATAATTAAAACATTAATTCTTATAACTTAATCTATATTTTAAATTTAAATGATGCTTTTGAGTTTTAGCAAATGCTACTCAGTTTTATGTCTATAATCTTGTAAACATGAAAATTATTACCAATTAACTCTTTAAAATGCTAATTAATAATCATAGAACTCAATTAAAGTCAGTAATATTTATTTGCCTTGTTAAATAGTATGTAATGAAAATATATGACATAAGTTAGGAACTAAAGGGTTATTATGCCATGGTTTGCATCTTTCTATATTGTGTATTCTATGCCTGTTATTTTATATCATTTTCCTGATTTGCTTCTAGCCTCCCCCAAAGGTAATTGAGATGCTTTTCGTTTTTATGGAACTGTATATTGGGAAGGTGTTTTAGATAATTATATCATACAACAAACATTAAAATACGATAAATATCATTTTTAATTTTAATTTAAACTTGGCGTATTAAGATTAATATTATGTTTTTAATTTTTACTTGGCCTATGGCACTTGTCATCTATACGCCAGTCATTTCATCCATTAGCAATTGCTTATGTCGATGAATTGTCCTTTATCGATCATTTTTCAAACTTGCATGGATGATAAATATTAATGTGTAGTTAGAGTTATTGCCCCTTTTATTTCTGAGCTCATTCTCATGTGGAATGCTCCCCCTTTATTTTCTGATCAGAATTTCTTTGAATTTCTATGGACCTTGATACTGTTAAGTTTTTTTTAAATTTATCATTGGATTTTTTTTTACAGATATTTAATATTATTGTGCTGTTGTGGATTATTCTTTAGGCATATAAACTATATAAACTTTACTACTCTGCCTTATGGTGCTCCTGTTAATTGTTTGTCACCATTTATATGTTTTATACATATTAGACTAATGACTAATAAACAATAATGGCAGGTGTTTATGGATAATGACTAATAAACAATAATGGCAGGTGTTTATGGATAATGACTAATAAACAATAATGGCAGGTGTTTATGGATAATGTTACCTGCACCTCCCTCACTAAACCCCAGTCCCCACCCCCCAAAACATTATCAACAACAAAAACAACAAAAACAAACGTTTACAAACAAACAAACAAAACCCCACAAAAACTGAAAAAAGACATTCTTATTGTATGCTTAGTCAATCAGTTACTCCAAAGCTTTACAAAATTGGACTGTTATGGCCAAACCAATAAAAATGCATTATAATGAGCACCATGTCTGTTTTAAATACTTTGAAGTTGTTTCCAGTTTGACTGGGTGTTTTCCTATTCAGGAATCTCCCCAGCAGCCGCTGAGTTAAGAAATTTTAGATGTATGTTAACAAGGGATCAGGGCATAACTACAATGTTTATCTGGAAGTTGCCAAACCAGTGCTATGAAATAAATCAAATGTATATGCGTCGGTAAGGTAACATATGGTCATCATTAGCTTTACATAAGGTTTCAAAACCAATTTTAATTAGGTATCCAAAGGTAATAGTAGTAGAAAGAATAGTAGAATATACGAATAACTTTAAAACCAGTTTGGCCATTTATACCTAACTTTATAAAATGTGAGTAACCGTGATGCTATATGGTCATCAAAGAGTGTTCAGATTGTATAATTAATATGGTTAGTGTATCAATAGGGTTGCTATTTATGCAAATATATAGAACATTGCAAAACCATCCTAAAACCAAAAAAGAAAAGAGGAAAAAATTGTTATGTATGTTTTTTAATTACAAAGGCCTCTTTCAGCAAACAGGTCCCTTCTACTGCATGGCATGTTCATTTGTTGCATGCAAATTATTGCTTAGTTAAGCAAGTACTACTAATTTCTCCATATCACAACTGTGTACATGTATGTTTCACTAGCCCATGGGGTTTGGACAGTGTTATATTAACATCAAACTTTAATCATAACAGAAAACAGGTGCGCCTTTCACCGAGCTGTAGAGTCGTTGACAGGTAACTCTGGTGGCTCGACTCTTATCACGTAGGTGTGACATAATGTAAAAAGGTCTTCCAGCTGACCTGGTGTGCTCTGGTGTTCTTCCCAGACAGTTGTTGGGGTTTTCCTCCACCAAAACATTTGGACGTAGCTGTAATGACCATAATTGGGTTTGGAGGATGTCTATTTATGCAACAAAACAAGAAAACAGATTGATATTACCCTATTTTTTTATTTATAGTTTTAACTATTGAGATTTTAAATTTCACAACTGTGTAAATCACATCTTTCACCTTAATTGATCTGTCCACCCTAAGGGCATTTTGCATGTGTACAATTTAAGAAACATTTCCTGCTATTTCACATGAATGTCAAACGTTTAACACTTGTTGGTATTTTTAGTGTAATTACATGTATTACTACATATAAAGTATATGTTTACAGATTATAACATACCATTAATGTTATTAAACATTTCCTAGTATTTTCCAGAGTATTTTATTATTTTTGTTAATAATCACTGAGAACATTTGTGTTCACTGATCATCTCTTGCTGTTGTCTGCTTTAAGGTGAGAAACCATGCAAGTGGAACGGCAAGAACAAAATCAACAACATGACCAAACAATATAGTCTAGTAATGGTGTAGTTTTTTTTATCTCCAGCGTGTATTAAATTTTGCCAATGGTGAATGTCACAGGTGTTACATATTATACAACACAAAAGTATTATCTTTTAATGTAAGAACTTATGAGATTTCATCTAACTGTAACTTATTGAAAAAATACAGTATAGAATAATAATAGTACAATAATTGTAAATAAGAATTAACAGATGGATGTGCATACCTAAAAGATACAGATATTTTGTGTTAGAGTAAGAAATAAGACCTAACAGATGGATGTGTATACCTAAAAGTTGCAGATATTTTGTATTAGGCTAAGAAATAAGACTTAACAGATGGATGTGTATACCTAAAAGTTGCAGATATTTTGTGTTAGAGTAAGAAGTAAGACTTAACAGATGGATGTGTATACCTAAAAGTTGCACATATACACATAAGTCTGTATGATTTTGGCTGGTATAAGAAATTATTACCTATCTTATTTTAAGAATATGAATTCACAATGCAAAGGAAGATGTTACATGTTGTTAAATTCATAGAAAATGAACAAAAGCTTCATTCTTTCCAGTGCCATATATAAAGATTAATTCATTTTGCTAATGCCGTTCTGCACTTCACATATGGATTTTCACCTTAATATTATTTATTGAATAACAATTGAGGCTTTCATTGACTCTAGAGATATGGACCTTGCCTGGCAATTGCAACTTCATGTACATGCATGTGCGTTGTTGGAATAATGTCCATTTTCTATTTCTTTTCTATGGACTGACCATTAATTTTGTTCTACATAATGTAGTACTCATTTGAGGAAATTCTTTCATGAGAGTATGTTTTAATATTAAAAATAAATGATACCTTGATGTAAAATATTTCTATGATTTTCATCTGTCACCGATATCTTCAGATTATCTTAATATTAAATTTCTCTGCTGATATGTGTTGATCCATTCTGGAAAAGATACTAAGGGAAAAGACAGAAACAGAGACAAAAGGTATGTAGAGACACAAATGAAGAAGATACAAAGTGAACAGACATAAACAGAGACAAAAGGTAGAAAATGAGACAGAACTATGACAAAAGATATGCAAAGATGCAAACAAGACAGCTGTAAGCAGAAACAGAGACATGCTACCATAACAACATACAATGCAAGACTAAAGAGATATGGAAGATCGAAGCAGAAACAAAGACCTCAAAGTCATTCAAATGGAGAAGCAGCCATAGAATCAGGTAGGACAAAGCCCAAACTGGCCCACAGGAGAAACAGAATTGCAGAGGCAGACAGATGGAAGATTGCAGCAGGAGAGAAAGAGGTCACAAACTCAAGACAGAACAACAGAAGGGCAAAGACCTCAAGTGGATAATATCAGACAAGTTAATATATCAAGAGGTAGAAATGTAGGAAAAGTTGCCAATAATAAACTGTGTTTAGATAAATCTGGAATTATGGACAGTTACAGGGTTTTAGCAGAAGGAAGCATTGCCCCCCTTTTACACATAAAAACACTTTGTTTCTTGTTTATTTTTTTGTCTATGTTTTATCTTTAACTATTTCAGCAAGACCCCTTACAAGGCTATGAATGGTTCCATGGGAAGATTGACAGGAAGGTCTCTGAACAAAGGCTTGGGGAAATTGGGCAGGTACTAGTTCTACTGGCATTCTTCTTCCATACAAGTTGTGTAGATTAATTATAATTATTAGATTATAGGGAAAACATTAACAGCTGCATCTTTTGCCAATCTTCCTTAGAAAGGCATGTTTTGTCACTGTTTCTAAAAAAATTAGAAATCTGAGAAATTTGATGAATTTTTTTATTTTTTATATAAAACAATATAATAAATCTTGAGAAAGCTGATGACAATAGTTTCTTTGCATTCAACTTTTTTTCAAAAGCAAGGTCGGGTAGGTTATTTCTGCAGGCCTGCAGTCGGTCAGTAGTTTGCCTTGAAAAATTTGTTCTCAGTCTTTCTCCACAGCCAATGACAGCACTTGCCTAAATGGCCATAATTGTGTGTCTGTGATCTTTGTCAAAAGCAAACCAATAACTTTTCTTTGATTGTAAATTGCCAGTTCATTAAATCTGAGAAAAAAGACAATTTTTTCATTGGACATGACTTAAATAAAATTATGTTTAAAAGAAATAGATGGTACCTTGTATACACAATTTTGTGTGGAATGATGTGTACAACAAATTGAAGATACCTTGTTAATACAAGTTTGTATAGAACAATGTTTGAAACTATTTGTTGATACCTTGTACTTGAATGTTTGCATGAAAACTGAATGATGATACCTTATACACATAAAAATGCCAATGTATCCCTAGGATGGTACATTCCTGGTAAGGAACAGTACGAAGGATGATGCCAGACAACCCTATACCCTGGTGGTACTTTTCATGGGACACAACTTTAACCTGATTGTCCGAGTTCGAGACAAGGACAAGCAAGTCGCTTTGGGATCTGAGAAACCTGATGAGATGGTAAGTTTGAAGCTTAGTATTGGTGAAGTAGGAGCAACCATGTTGACTGGTTAGATTCTAAGCCTGAGACCCCATAGTCTTGGTGAAGAAGGTGCGTCCTTGGAGACTAGTTGGATTCTTAGCCTGAGACCCCATAGTCTTGGTGAAGTAGGAGCAACCATGTTGACTGGTTAGATTCTAAGCCTGAGACCCCATAGTCTTGGTGAAGTAGGAGCAACCATGTTGACTGGTTAGATTCTTAGCCTGAGACCCCATAGTCTTGGTGAAGTAGGAGCAACCATGTTGACTGGTTAGATTCTTAGCCTGAGACCCCATAGTCTTGGTGAAGTAGGAGCAACCATGTTGACTGGTTAGATTCTTAGCCTGAGACCCCATAGTCTTGGTGAAGTAGGAGCAACCATGTTGACTGGTTAGATTCTTAGCCTGAGACCCCATAGTCTTGGTGAAATAGGAGCAACCATGTTGACTGGTTAGATTCTAAGCCTGAGACCCCATAGTCTTGGTGAAGAAAGTGCTTCCTTGGAGACTAGTTGGATTCTAAGCCTGAGACCCCAGAATTGGTGAATGGGAGCACCATTGGTGACTGGTTAGATTCTGAGCCTGAGACCTCTCAGTCTTGGTGAAGAAGGAGTATCCTTTGAGACTGGTTAGATTCTGAGCCTGAGACCCCCCCCCCTCCAGTCTTGGTGAATGGGAGCACCCTTGGTGATTGGTTAGTTTTTGAGCCTGAGACCTCTCAGTCTTGGAGAAGAAGGAGTATCCTTGGTTGGTTTTGAGCCTTAAATCCCCCCAAAATTGGTGAATGAGGGCACCCTTGGTATTGAGATGCTCTTTATTACAAAAACTTAGGTAAACATATGTACAGTACAATAATTTGGGAGTGTAAATAACCATTAGTGTTTTGTGGTAGTTAGTTACCAATGCTTAATTGTACGCTCTTGTTTTGGAATTATAACTTCATTCTTGCATAACACATAATAAGTCATATTGCCAGAGAAAGTAACAAGAGAGCAGCGGGAGATGTTTGATCAGGATCTGCATGTTTTGTCAGTTCTATCCAAGTCGGCTAACAGATATAATAGATGAGAATCGGCAGGGGGTGCCTGTGGCCAAGTGGTTATAGTTACCAACTTGAGAGCTTGCATGTGGGGAGGCTTTTCAGCTAACCTGCAGTTTGCCAGTGGTTCCACCCAAACATAAGTCTGGGATCTTTGTCCACAGTAATAAGCAGTGACCATAATTGTGTCCTTGCGATGTAAGAAAACAAAGATGACACTTGTTTTTTTTATATTTCAGGCCTTCAAAGATGTAGTGGAACTGATTGAGTATCACAAAAAGAATCCTGTTATTGTGGTAAATAAACAACTTGGCCAGCAGGAGACACTTCTAAAAAAGAGCCCTAACAACCGAGGCAGATAATCTAACAGATACAGATATCCAGATGTACACTCATATCTATTAACCTGGCTAGATATATAAAAAGGTTCAAGGAGATTGTTTTGCAATCATACCTAGAGAGATATATTAATAATTTACCAAATGTGACAAATGCCATCACCTTGTCTTCTGAATGACTTATTTATTAAATAATTTAACAATAAAATACTTATTTAGATCTAATTAACAAAAACCTGACTAGATAAATACCATACACCCAAGATAAGTACAATTATGTAGATATGACAATAATAATAATACTTATATACCTGGTCCAAAAAGTTCAGCAGCCCAGATAACTTGACGAGGTACAAACATTAATGAAGTTATCATTGCTAGATTCACACCACTTTGCCAGAGTTTGAAGAAAAAACAACAACCCAAAACATGTAGAAAGCCTTGTTTGTTTTTCAAGATAAAATCTACATGACCAGTGTACAATCATACAAAAAGTAAGATCAAAAAGACATATTTCGCATTGAATATTTTACATATCCACCTACACAGTTATTGTTCATTACTCTCACATCTGCCTCAGCAACAGGTTCATGAGCACGAATGTCTAGATTCTTAACATCATAGAGGTCTGTTACAATTTTGGAGCTCCATGGATATTGTTCATTTGCTGGTTAAACTAAAGATATTTTGTTTTGGTCTAAAAACTTCAGTTTTCTTGAATAATTTTGCAATTACTATTGCATAATTACCTGAACTCTTTTCCGCAAGGCAGATAAGTTTCAAATTTAACAATGACACCATATATTCAACACATACGATTAAAAAACTAAATTAAATACAGACTGACATTATTGAATTTAGAAGTGTCCAAATAATTCATATTTATCCCACATCTATTTCACAAGCTTAATATATGACCATAACTTCTACTTTTAATTTCTTAAACAATGTTATACCTGGCGTCGTACTGAGTCACATGACTTAGAAATAATTTGAGCCCGTGACAGAGGTAAATGCTATATACCGACAGTGTAAGAGGGTGTACATATTGGTTTAGTCTATTGAGTTTATTTATGAAAAAGCAGAAGTGTTCCTGTCTATGTGATAGAGAGAGGCTTTAGTTGATGAATTGTTTTTATAGATGGGCTTTAGTGGATGAGATTTTTTAAGGGTCTTGTATAGTCAACATACCAATGTACAAGGATATAAAGCCTTCTGTCATAGAATATTTGTACTTCTAAAAAAATGTTGTACCAGTAGCTTTTCTGTTTATTGTTTACCTAACCTTTGGATTCATATTTTGAAATTATTTGTAATATACTATTTTATGAGCTGTCAGAATTCTACAAAACGAAGATGAAAAGTATGATTAAAATGATTGATTTTTATTATTATACCATTGGTGTGTGATCGTTTAAAGAAGAGATTTTGCTAAGTGCTGGATAATGCGCGTAGTTTTATTTTTGTTTTGTTTTTTATGTTTATTATTTTACTGCTTTGTAATTGAGTTATCTAGTTTTATTGCTAAACATCATGTAAAGGTTTTTGTTTACTAAAAGCATAATAATGTTAATCATGTAAACCCATGTAATTGTGTCATGGTTAAAACCGGTATATCTTTAGTAGGTGTTGATAACTGTGGTGTCACTGTCTTGTGTCATTAAACATTTATTAGCTCCCCTTTTTTGATACAAAAATGTTTAATCTATTGTCATGACCCATTTGTCGGCTTCAGTGCAGGCATTGGTTTGTCCATTATCTTTTAAGATATTTGCTTCAAACTTAAAAATAATTAGTCAACATCAAAAAACCAAATCTATTTCCAAAGGGCAGGTGAATCTTAATTAAGTATTAGCAGTGTTATGCCCCTTTTATAATTAGAATTTGTGTTGCTCTATCCAGTGATAATATAAGTGGTGTATGCTTGATATTTGGTTGATTTTTCATCTTAAAAATGACTTCACAACACACAGACAAGAGGGAAATCTTAAATGCATGCCAGAATAAAGTGCACAGGCAGGACACCAGATAAACTCTTCCTAAACTGATGTGTTCCTGTATATGTAGTATTGTTATTGTTTACTTTTAATTAGTTTAATGATTGCTGTGAGAATTATTGTATGTATATAAAAGCCATAAGCTGTATTTTTATGCTATTTTATAGTATCATTGACATTCCTTCAATTCCCATTCCTATCTTAATCATATTGAAAAAGTTTTCAATTAGTTTGCTATTAGTTCTTATTGAATTAAACAGAAACTGCTTAAGGTGGATAAGTTTAATTTTACTGTGATGTTAAGTCTGTTTGTTTTTTTAAATCAACATTTGATAAGTACATTCCACTAAATGTATAAATGTTTGAAGCTGTCTGTCAAGAGCTGTTTCACTGTTGCAGACCTATATTGGGATTCCTTAAGCCTTTCCATAATTATGATCCTTTCCTCGTTAGTACTAAGTAAGTGTTTTTATTCTTGCCCTAGTAAAAAGTGCAGGTATTAATCATCCCACATCCATTGAGAGCAAGCGGAATGCCTCGAACACTTAACGAATCATCTCTCGGATGTATGACCAGAAAACCCAGTGAAAATAAAAGTAACAGTACCTGTGATGTCATCAAAACAATAAAGTTAAATGTCATGTAGTCTATTGAAAATGCATGAACATGATGTGAACATTTAAGTTAATCAATGAAAGTTTATAGGATAAAATAATCCTATACACTGCACATTTTGCTTTTTTTAAGAAATTCTTTAATGGTGTTTCCTCTTTTGCCGGCAAACAAAACGATAGTGATTCTGTAAGTATCATTGCACAAGATACATCCGAGGGATGATTTCCCAAGGACGGAATTAGCCGAGGAGTTACAATTGCCATTGAGAGCTGTCTGATGAAGATGTGCACCATATTCCTTGACTTCAGCTTGTGCCTTGCAAGTAAATAGTTATTTCCAGCCATTTTTAACCCTCATATTTAAGTACAGTATGCAGGTCCTGAGTTGCAAAGAAAGGTGGACTGAACAAATAGTTTTGTTACGAAAGCATAGTCTGCTGATCAGTCAGTTGCAGACGACAACTACATTTCAATCTTGGGAAGTTGCATAATCAAGTTAGCTATGACTTCACATCACAAAGATTTTGTACAACAGCTCATTATACTGGGTAGATAAAGCATAGATATCTTCTTTGTTTATGCTAAAGTCCCAAGATAGCTTGGTGTATAGGGAAAACCAAAGTTATGTTAGTTTATTGAAAAAACTGAAGATAGCTTAGTTTATGAAGAAAACCCAAGTTAGGCAGTGGAATGTCCCAAATTATATATATGTTATTTACATGTGCGTTGCTTGGCTTTTGAGTATAGCAACGAGTTATTTATCAACTAACAATAAAAAGTGGTTATTTATCATATATGTACACATTTTAATGATGAAATAACCATCAGAAATAAATTAATTCTTGTTAATTTATGACGTGAAATACTAACTGTTGCAAAATTGTATGTATCTATGCACAAGACTTCATAAATATATACTAAACTAATTTACATCCTGTCTAATCCTAATTGATATAAGAATACAATATATAATTGATAATCAACAGCATCCTAATTGGGATATGTTTTTTGTGTATGCATAATGTTATAATAACATATCATCATATATAATATTATTCTAGTTGTATTGTTACTAATTTTTATTTAATTATCAGAATTGCATTAGACTTATGCAGTAATTGAAATTGTGTTTGTTACTTTTCAAGGTTAATTAGGGTGTAAAAAGTTTTTGATCTTGATAAGGACAAAAAGTCGATACCGAACACTGGACTGAAAAATTTATTTAATTGTTAGAATTGCATTAGACTTGCGCAGTAATTGAAATAGTGTTTGTTACTTTCCAAGGTTAATTAGGGTCTAGATTTTGTTTTTTTGATCTTAGTAAGGTCTAAAAGTCGATACCGAACACTGCACTTAAAAATTGATTGTTTTTATTGATTATTGTAAAGAGCAGATAATCAACATTTTCAGCAATTTTCTCAATACATTGGCTTTGGAAAATGTATCCTGTGCCTTAGTATTTATCAGTAAAATAAAAAATCTGCTACTTAATGCATACTGTTAGTATTGCACGGAAGATGTGAAAAAAAAGATTTTTTTCAGCATGTACATTGTATATCATATAATTCTCAAACAAAGCGCTTTACATGTACTCATTGAAGTTATTCTTGTTTACATGTGCAAGGTAAGAAAGAAGTAATAGTAAACAGTTAATAGACCTTAAGCCTAAGCTTGCTGAGCATGTATTTATAGATAGTTTCCATGTGATGTCACTCATTAGACAGTTTAAGGCAGCCATCTTTGAAGGCTAATGCAGGCCAAAATCTGGAAATATGTGCTGTATTAAACTCACCAATGTGTTTTTATTTTTTTAGTCTATTTTACTGAATTTTATAATATATAATAGTATTTTAAATATCAAAACTATATTTTGATTGTTTTAAAGGTAAAAAAATACAATACAACCAAAAAGATACACTGTTCATTTTGTTTAAAGATGAGCCAATAATTTTATTTTGGTGTATTAATTCATTGTGCATTTATCAATTTTAAAAATATTGTGTTCTAAAAATACGAATTTCAAGAGCTTTCTATTGTTGTATAGCTTTTAATTTTTGGACCACAAATGAAGAAATTTTACGCTTCTATACAATTCATCTGAAAATCCCTTGAAGTTGCCATCAAAGATGGCTGCCAAGATTAGGAATCTTCACTGATGTGGGAACTATCTAAATGGTTTCAGCAAATAGTGTAGATCGAGATCTGCCACCTCCCTGCTGGAAGCAGTCTGACCAAGCTCCACACTGTCTGCTGCTGAATCTCTAGCAATATGTTTTGGCACCTCTGCATGTTAATGTAGAAGATGACTAAGAAAAGGTCTGGGTTATTAAAGGTGGTATCCGACAGTTTGCCAATATTAAATAAACAGACCAATATCTCACCAGCACTTTCGGGAATCAGGTAATACTTTTTGCATAAAGCCATACTTGAGTTGTATAAAGACAATTTAAACACTTACTTTATTGTTAGACTACGAATTGCTAAAAAAAATGTTCTAAATTTTTAGTCTTTCCAACTCTATTAAAAGGATAATAGCTAAAAATAGATTTCAACGTCAAAGCAGATTACCCGGATGACTATACAATAGTAAGCGGTCACATGGTTTTCTAAGTTTAAAAATAATTATCTCTGCATTGTGGCTCAGACAGGAAACACCTGTTTTCAATGTTTTTTGGGGATTTATCCTTGACTGTTCACACAGATCTTTGCCATCAATGGACAGCATTTTGCAAGACCTTTTCAGGTACTAATGACTTACTTGGTTAATATTTGAGAAAAAACTGTTTGGATACCACCTTAAACATAGGTCATAAGCTAAGTGTTAATCTAAAATCTCCAAATTCCGGCATTAAAAGAGGAATACATGGCTATATAACAAATTCTTAAAGCTAAAATTTCTATACCACAGCTTAAAATGTTAGTTGAAATTATAATTGCCATGCTTTATGTATGTTTACTCCTTTTCTGGCAAGTAATCAAAGCATTATTATTTTTTGTTGTCAATCACTTGTTATTAAAAGATAGGAGACAGAATGATTATATAGAATTACAGGTGCCTAGTTTTGTTATAAAATTAAAATTTTATTACACATCAGAGTTATTGCAACTGTGGTGGATGAAATGACTTTATTACAGTTTTATTACACTTCAGCGAGTTACTGCAAAAGTTGCGGTTACAATGACTTTTACAATATTATCACATGGTAGTAACATGTACCTAGAATTGCAAGTGCCTTATTTAAATATGGACACGCTGTTCTATAGGATTGTCATTGTAAAGTTTAATGTAACACTTTCACAATGTATTATAGTTTGAGGAGTCATTCATTTTTTATATGCAGTGAGTTATTATGCAAGTATAAACATTTTCTTGTGTCTTTCTTAATGACCTGGATGTTTTTGTCAATTTGGTGTGACAAAATTTGATGATGTTATGTCAGCTTGCCTACAGTTTTACAGTATTGCTCATTGTTGAGTTTTTTAAAGTTTATTCATTTGTTATTTTTGAATATACAAAACTCCAGATACAAGGAGTAAGTCTGATTTCGTGTTACCATATATCCCATAATTCTCAACCAAACCTATTTTGCTGAATCTCATTGTAATTGTCATATAGAGACGATTCTAATGAGTACCAGGTAAAAATGGTTTGGAAGAGGAATAAAGGAGATAGCAGGAACTGTACTTCTCTTGTCTGTGGCTTTGACTATATTGTCTTTCTAAAATTTACCCATGTTTTACCTGTGATTACTTTTGTATATGACTTTGTTTCAAATTTAACGTCTTTTACCGTTTGTATTAAATTTATATTTTGCAATCTTCTAAACTTCACGATGCAACTTTCAACTTGTTTTAATACATGGACACATACTAGATAGCATAAACTACATATAAAATTGCTTGAAGTATTTCAATACCTTGCTGAAAAGCTAGATCCTGCCTAGATGTTCATAAGTATATGCCTGATGAATGTATGCTGACCTGGTGAAGAGTTACTCCTCAAAGAGCTACTTCTATTAATATACAATTCTTGGTTTTAGCTGGTTGTAAAATATGTAAAATATATTATACATACATCAGGGCTGGAAAAATATGGTAGCCTGAAATCCTGGACAAGTCAAATTGCAGTTTCGGGCAATTGGTTATTGATCATTAAAGTAGTCCCTGACAAGTCATAAGCCGGCAAGGACAAGTGTCAAATAAACAGCAGTTTCTAATTAGCAATGAAGACTATCCATATCATGCCTAGGCATTTATCAACAACACGTAAAGGAGGTACCATGTACAATGCACGCACCTGTCCCAAACGGTCAATCATGATGCACGATACATAAACGCTTCTAGACAAAAACACAGAAACAACTTGTTGCTATACCTTGTTTGTTAAATGTAGATATGACAAATGTTGTTGTGTTAATTTTTGTCCAGGTTACTGGTCCGGGACTAGTCATAAAAATGAAAAATTTTCCAGCCCTGTACATAAAGTTTTGCTAGAAGGTTAGAAGAGGGGAAAGTTAGGGTTGCGCCATTGCCAAGTGACTTAGCTGTTGACCTGTAGCTTCTTAGCTCTCCTTTACGTGGTTTGGAGTCTATATCAGGATCAGAAACTTCACATGAGTGTTCTTACAGTTAACTTGTGTGTGCTGGTGGTTCTACGTAGATGTGCTGCATATCCACTATTATCCTTCATCATTTAGAGCTGGACATTGCTAATATGACCATTATTGTGATGATGTTTTGCATTTAAAAACCTAAACATTCCAGCAGGAGTTGCTTGAGACGAGCCTCCATTCTTCGCCAAGAACAAATCACTCTAGGTTAGGTGTTAAGATGGACTATCAAACATAGGTCAAACATTTCTTTTGTTAATTTGATGTCTCTTATATCAATGTTAAATGATTTTATATAATGACCACATATTTTATAGAAATGTATATTATGCCATTGTCTTTATTGATAACTAATTATTTTGCCTTATCTAGTGAAAGTAAGGTATATGTCATCCATTTGTTTTTGTTGTTTTGTTAATTATGGATGTATGAACATTGTATTATGTAAGGTATTTGGATGTGTTCTATTTTTTCATGTGTCTTCTGCTAAATAACTACACAAAAGGGTATGTATGCACATTATCACTGGGTAATGTTACAAAATCATATGTCAGCTAAGTGATAGCTTTAGAAGTAAATGCAGCCTTGTACACCCTAAGTTTGCTCTGTTGTTGAAAACAGTGACCCATAATAAGGATTTACTATGTTTATGATATCAAAGAGCTATGGAGAGGCATTTGATAAAATCTACTTCAAGAAATAGACAAAAGAAGGGATATTGGTTAAAACACTAAAAAAGTTTTTTTTATTTATGCTTTAGACATTAATCTAAGTTGTTGTTTTTTTATAAACTTAAGGTTTTTATTTTAAGTATCCTTTTGTTTTATATTTGCATCAAAATGCTCTATTCTTGTAAATAATATGTAATATATGTATTTCGTCTTTAATCCATCTGTTAAAGATACATGTGACATTGTGTCTAGATAAGTACTTAATGGTCACTAAAAATAAATTATTTTACCATAAACTGTGTTGTTGTAATGTTGCACTATGTAGGTAAGGCATTAATCAGTACCTATCAATACCTATCTCCACATCAGAGATCACATGCCTATCATATCACAGTAACCTCTACCACATATTTCTACATCAGAGGTCACATTCCTTTCAGATCACAGTAACCCCTACCACTTATCTCTTCATCAGAAGTCACATGCCTTTCAGAACAGTTACCTCTGCCACTAATCTCCATACTAGAGGTCAAGTGCCTTTCAGATCACAGTTACCTCTGCCACTAATCTCTACATTAAAGGTCATGTGCAGTTCAGATCACAACAACCTCTGCCACTAATCATCAGAGGTTACATGCTTTGCAAGATGGCAGTGGTAACTGAAGCTTTGAGAAGTATAAGCAGCATGAGGAATGTGCCTATATTGTCTCAATATTTGCTTACATATACTGATAAACATAAATAAAACTGCTCTAATTTTTTTTACCTGGTGCTGAGATGTATATAACTTCTGTATTTGTTAAGTATATAGCATAATTCATGATTAACTAAAAAATTTGTTGCTAAGAAAGAGTTATTTAAAGGTGGAAAGAAAATGAAAAACAATGGCATATAAAAAAGAAAAAAGAAGAATAAAAAGTAGGCTAGTTAATTTTTATTGCACTTATAACTATTGACATTTTTACTTACTGACCAAAATACTTGCACTTAGTATATGTACCACCACGGAGGTGCCATTGAAACTACTCTTTATGAAACAAAGCTTAACAAACCGGAACACAGTTTATAAGACTCCATCTCTATAAGCAGTTTAAATCATTTTTATAGATATTTACATTCTAACATTTTGACAGGTTCCCTTGTTGACATCAATCAAATTACTCGTTGCTTGAGGGTATAAAAGTTTTGTTTGGGAAACACTTTTCTCAATCATATCATTGGTCAGACTTGAATTATATGAATATCAAATGTTTAAAGGATTTCTGAGACTTGAGCTGCAAGTTTAATAAAACAGACCCATATTTTTATTGTCAGATAAGAAACAAAATGGAAGACAAGTTTTACCACTGAATCCAGTGTTTGTACCAAAACATGTTCATTGTTTATACTTTGTGACTTGTACTAAAATTGTATCATCGGTTGATATAAACATGGCAAAGGCTAACAAAAAATTGTGAAAAGATAGTCGAAATATTATTAGCCTAAGTAAATAGGTCTTGATAACCCATTCTGACAACCTTAAATCCTATAAAACATAAAAGCAAAATAGAATCAAATAAAATTCTCACCCAACAATTGCCCATATTAAAAATGAAAGAAATGATTTACTTATCTTCTTTGTGGGAAAGTATATTCATATACTTTATGTAAGAAATATACAAAAACTATTTTTAATTTACTTATTTAAAAAAATCCACTCAACCTTTTTAATAAATTCTTATCTCAATCAAGATTTCATTTTATCTGCATGCTACAGACTTAAGTGTTATTTTTGTTTTTTAAATTAACAAGTGGTAAAAATAATGATTGTGCAGTATCTAAATACCATATACCTATCCACAAGGTAGGTAAGAATGTTTTTTTTTAATCGTTAGAGTAAAGTCCCTTTACAAACAATTAAAAGAGGGAATTCAACAAGCAAATTTAACAGATTCACTTTAAAGCAACATGCCAATAGTATTTTAACATTTTCAGAAAAATAAAAAGAACAGCCCTTAAATATGAATATAATGGAAGCAAAAAGTTCATTATATGCAATGTTATTGTATTTTCCAATTAGACGATAACTATTAAAAAAACAAAAACATGTGCATGAATTTTACAGAATCAAGCTACAAATTCAAGACAAAACATGCAAGTGAGCAACCAGGTATATATGTAGATAAACAAGCTACAAGTTTATTTTAAAAATGTTGTAAGTTAATTTTAAAACAATTAGTACCACATTCCAATGATAAGGGTGCAAGTGTAACTGGACAATAAATAAACAAAAAATTTAGAAAAAAATATATTAACAAATCCTAGTGTTCAACATTTAATTAAATAGCTTGAACTGTTTTCTTTTTTTTTTCAAAAGTAATAATTATATCTTGCTATTCAAAAAGATATAGGTGACATTTTCTGTTAGTACCCCTATGTTACTGTGGAGAAAGTAGCCATCTTCATCTTAAACAACAACAACAATAAGATAAAATCTGAGCAAATATTTATAAATATCACATAATGCATTTCATAGCATAAAATAAACTCACTTTAATCACTTATAAAAACACTACACAAAGTAGGAACACTCAGAAATGCTTAATAGTTTCCAAGTATGTAGGAAGAACTCGTTATAAATAAGGTAACTTACTTTCCTATGTTTTACAGATTAGGTAAATCAACAAAGTCAAAAATAAATATTTCCACACAAAAATAACTTAATTTGAGATATGTTATTGCATCCAATTTATGTATCATTTATATTTCTGCCACAGTTTCACTTTTTAATAAAGAAAATATGTATTTAATCCATTCACACTACACAAAAAGATTGCTCAAGCAGGCAGGCGGTTCTACCCAGGCATACGTCTGGGGTCTACCTTAATTCCCATACACGTAAACACATTTTCAGAAATCTCCCCATTTGGAAACAGATAATTTCCTTCTTTGTTTATATGAAAATATCAAATCTCCCTCTTTGCAAGTGAAAATCTCCCACTTTGGCCTCAGGAAAAGTTCACGTGTATGAATTCCCACTTTGCAAGTGAAAATCTCCCACTTTGGCCTCAGGAAAAGTTCACGTGTATGAATTCCCACTTTGCAAGTGAAAATCTCCCACTTCGGCCTCAGAAAAAGTTCACATGTATTAATTACAGCAATAATAAGCCTTTTTTGTAGGCACGAAAATCAGCGCGACCATTATTCTCTTGTAGGGAGAATTTTTTTTTTATATAACATTTTGTGCACTAAACAATATACATTTCTACTATATATCACAGTTGATTATTATATTACTAGCTGACATCCCTCCTATGTTAGCAATCCATAGACGAGAAGCTGAAGATCGGGCCTTCTATTTCAGCCATTCGAGCCATGTCTATGCGCAGATTAGACCCAAGGGAATCACTAGGGAACATAATTGGTCTTGAGGACCTGTGAAAATAATAAATATAAAAATATTAGTATAAAATGAACAACTCGGTCATATTACATTAGATTAAATTGTATTGCCTTTATAACATGTTTAATCCTTTTTGACAAATATTTCAATTGCTAAAAGTAGGAATTACAATATGAAAACATCAGTAATCTAAAATAAAGCAACATATCTGAAGAATATGGGTATACAACATTAAACTTTAAAGGTGGTATCCCCCAGTTTGGACCAAATTATCTTTTTTCTCAATTAACCAAACAAGTAATTGTTACCCAAAATGATCCTGCAAATTGCTGCTCATTGATGCCCTAGATCAGTGTGAACAGTGAATCATAAATCTTCATTTCTCATTGCAAACAGGTATTTCCTACCTGAGCCATGCTGCGGAGACAGCTATTTTTAACTAAGAATACCACGTGACCACTCACTTTTGCTATGTTATTTGTTCATCCGGGAAATACACATCAATATCAATTTTTAGCAAACACCCAATCTTGCTTATTTATATATTTAGAATGATTGTACTTTTTGAGTGTTTTTATAGTGATGTGTACTGTCTAACAATATTTGCAGTGTTCAAAACCATCTTTACTTACACTAAAGTATAAGTTTAAGCAAAAAGCAAGAATCTTTGCATTTTGCCAAATTTTGTACACTGATAATTAGATATATGAATACCTACCTATATACAGTTGGTATGATCTTTGAGAACAGAGGTCCTGGGTCAGTTTTTGATGTGCTAAAAAACAAATATTAGAGTTAAATATATTTGCACAGTAAATAAACATCTTTTATAAATGAGGTATTATTTACAATATTTAAATATTGCATGGCAAGCCACAGTAATTTTGCAATAAAAATATACTGCTGCCATCAAACTATATTTATTTAAATGCAGAAATAAAGTTAATATACACAGCAGACATTTGTCAATTTTGGAATTCAAACATTGTTCAGACACCTCCATGAAACTGATTCTTTCACCCTTGTTAGTGGAACTGATGCTTTCACCATTGTTAGTGGAACTGATGCTTTCACCCTTGTTAGTGGAACTTATTCTTTCACCCTTGTTAGTGGAACTGATTCTTTCACCCTTGTTAGTGGAACTGATGCTTTCACCTATGTTAGCAGAGCTGATTCTTTCACCCTTGTAAGTGGAACTGATGCTTTCACCCTTGTTAGTGGAACTGATGCTTTCACCCCTGTTAGTGGAACTGATTCTTTCACCCTTGTAAGCAGAACTGATGCTTTCATCCTTGTTAGTGGAACTGATGCTTTCACGCATGTTAGTGGAACTGATGCTTTCACCCATGTTTGTGGCACTGATGCTTTCACCCTTGTAAGTGGATCTGATGCTTTCACCCTTGTTAGTGGAACTGATGCTTTTACCCATGTCAGCTGAACTGATGCTTTCAACCATATAAGCAGAACTGATGCTTTCGCCCTTGTTAGTGGGACTGATGCTTTCACGCATGTTAGTGGAACTGATGCTTTCAACCTTGTTAGTGGAACTGATGCTTTCACCCGTGTTAGTGGAACTGATGCTTTCACTTATGTTAGTGCAACTGATGCTTTCACCCTTGATAGTGGAACTGATGCTTTCACCCATGTTAGTGGAACTGATGCTTTCACCCTTGTCAGTAAAACTAAAGCCTTCATTCACATCACAGGCCCAGTATGTGATATAAGTGGAACTGATGCTTTCACCCTTGTTAGCAGAACTAATGCTTTCACCCATGTTTAGCAGAACTGATGCTTTCACCCTTGTAAGCTGATCTGATGATTTTTCCCATGTTAGCAGAACTGATGCTTTCACCCTTGTTAGCAGAACTGGTGCTTTCATCCATGTAAGCAGAACTGATGCTTTCACCCTTGTCAGTGGAACTGATGCTTTCCCCCTTGTTAGTGGATCAGATGCTTTCACCCCTGTTAGTGGAACTGATGCTTTCACCCTTGTAAGTGGAACTGATGCTTTCACTCTCATCAGATTTTATCTGTAAAGGCACTGCGCAAAGTGAACTGTACAAATAAGCCCGAATCTAAAAAAAAATCCTTTTGCTCCTTTAAAGCATGTATGTAGAAGGTACAAGTTATACTGATATTTCATTTTTTACTTCAAGGTAACGTTTTATGCAACCTACCCTGTATTGACGAGACTGTCCACTGAGCTGCCCCGAGATGTCGGAATGGACTTCCGGGCATGGTATATCCCAACGATAACCACGATCAGTAACACTATCATGATGCCCACAATGGACAAACATACTGCCAATACAACATCCAGTGTGCCTCTAGTGCAATCTGTCTCCTCACATCTGTCAAAGACATTACAAATCTGTTATGGAAAACACACAATTAACATGGAAAACAAACATCTGAAGTAGGAAACACACAAGGAACATGGAATATAGAGGTCTGTTATAGCAAACACAAAAGTGACATAGTAGACACACATCTGAAATAGCAAACACATCAGTGAAATGGAAAATAGACATCTGATGCAGAAAACACATGGGAGTCTGCTGAAAATCTATCAGGCATGGCATAAATGAGAAAAAAATAAATCAGGAAAAATTAGAAGGTATGTGCTACAGGGGCAGATCCAGACGATTTTGGTGGTGGTGGTGGTGGTGGTTGTGGTGGCGTGAGTGTGTGTGTGTGTTGGGGTGGGGTATGAATTAAGATCCATTTAACTTTATGGCAGTAAATACTTGATACATATATATATATATATATATATATATATATATATATATATATATATATATATATATATATATATACACAGTAAGGGACATTAACTTCGACCTAAGCAGTCAACAGACAAAATTTACTTTAAAAGCTTAGTATTTTTTAAGCTTGTAACATGTATGTGTTTTCACAACTCTACTCTTTAACCTGATTGATTGGGTTGGGGGATCATTCCTTCCCCTCCGGATCAACCTCTGATGTGTAACTTCAGTGCCTAGATCAAACTCAGTTAATGATATTCCCCGTATGCTTGATAAGTTTAATGTGTTGTATGACTTACTTGCACAGTTGTTTGTTGTTCTTCAAGTCACACAAATCCTTGTCAATGCAGTTGCCCCGTCGCTGGTACCAGAAACAGGATGACGTAACAGCGACTGTAAGAACACCGTAGAAAAAGGTTAAATTTAAAAATGGATTTTCAGTAAATATATATCTATAACAGATATTGCAACGATAGCACGTGTATTTGCGAGTCTCATAAACTGACCCCAACTGGTGTACATAACCCATATGCTTGGCATTATAAGTACAAGTGGGAACATATTTTATGATTCGCTCACTTATGCCTTGTTATTAATATTTTGAGATTAAAGCTATGAAGAGGTGAGCGATTTATATGATACTAGAATTAATATATACACATCAATTTTAAATAGCTGCTGCTATTAATAGTTGTTACTATTTACATATTTTCAAGGGAGATAATTAAATTCATAACAACACTTATTCTCAGGGATGTGACAGGTATGTCTATGCCAATAAATAACAGAAACAGAAACATTGTAACGGAGAGTATGACAATTTAACACGATACTCTGCTAAACATTATTATACACTGAATAAACCATTTACCATCTCTATCAACAAGAAATAATGCACTGGAGCAAGATTTTTCTTTCTTTTTTTAAAGGGTAGTAGAACAATGTGAAAAATATACCACAATAGTTATTGCCATTTTGCTTGCTCTCTGTCTCAATATAAGAAACTATTTCTTTATTATTGCATTTATTTTTGTTGTAGAAA
This sequence comes from Sinonovacula constricta, assembly GCA_007844125.1. Lineage (NCBI taxonomy): Eukaryota > Metazoa > Mollusca > Bivalvia > Cardiida > Solecurtidae > Sinonovacula > Sinonovacula constricta. The sequence continues at coordinate 31,237,210 of CM017569.1, read as the reverse complement.
GGCAAAATCTATAAGACGGGAATTATGTTTTTTTTACAGTCTGCATGTCATCTTTTCACATCATTAGTATTTACTATTTTTTCAAGTTTAAAAAGTACAGAAAATAACTCGAACACACGCTAGGCAGGCAAGTGTTATGAATCTTGTACTATGTTTCAGTGAATCTTGTACTATGTTTCATGCAAACATTACATACGCTGAATTCTCAGCATCAAGAAAGAAAGCCATTACCAACTACGATAAAGCATTAGGTCTTCGGGATTGAACCCGCGGCCGTCCGATCTACAAGCAGACACTTTAATACTGAGCTATTCAATTAAGATTACACTCGGAACTCCTCGGGTAATTCCGCCATCTACGTGATATATCCGAAGCTTGCCGTAGATCGCCGAGTAGGTACGATTGTTAAGATTTTACACTGACAAAATCGAAACGCCTCGGATAATTCACGAATCATCTCTCGGATGTATGACGGGAAAACCCCGCGGAAATAAAAAATGCCGGTTTCTATGACGTCATCAAAACAACAAACATAAATGTTTTTTGTTATATATTCTGCAAATGCAGTAACAGTAATGTATCTAACGAGATATGAAGAGTTAACTTGATAAATGAAAATTTATTGGATGAAATATATTTATACACTACACATTGCATTTTTAGAAACGTTTTTTTATGGCGTAATCTTCTTCCGGCGAACAAAATCATCCGAGGAGTTCCGATTGATACTGACAATGTATGGAACACTGTAAATACTAACCTGGATCACGCAGACCGAAGTAAAAGTTTGCAGTGCCTTCCACAGCCACCTCCACATCCACCTGTTCATCTAATAGCGCAACCTGAATTTTCCTGGTCATGACATTCTGTCGGAAGTCGTTACCTATGGCGCTTATAACAACGTCACTCAGAGCAGTTTTGTTGAAGTTAATATTTACAGTGTAAACCTCTGTGTAAACTTCTGTCACTTCAGTGGAACGGTTGCTTTCACCTACATTAGTGTTGCTATTGGAACTGTTGCCACTCACATCAATGGAGCTGCTGGTACTGTTGCTTTTAGTCACATCAGTGGTATTGTTGCTTTTAGTCACATCAGTGGTATTGTTGCTTTTAGTCACATTTGAGGCACTGTTGCTTTCACTCACATTAGCGGAACTACCAGGCGTGACTCTGAAATGGAAACTGTTGGTTAGAGAGGTAGAACTGAAACTAATTACAATCTAAGCATTTTGCTTCTGTTTTATACCAATTACACACCTACGCATTTTGCTTCTGTTTAAAACTAATTAAATAGTACACATTTGCTTCTGTTTTATACCAATTTTTACAATTGTACACTACGCATTTTTGCTTTTGTTATATACCAATTACAGAGTACACATTTTGTTTCTGTTTTATACCAATTTTTACAATTACAAACTACGCAATTTTGCTTCTTTTTCATACGAATTACACAGTGCACATTTTACTTCTGTTTTATACCAATTTATACCAATGGCTCATTATGCATTTTGCGTTTGTTTTATGCTAATTGCACATTACACATTTTTGCTTCGGTTTACAAACAGCACATGCTTTTTAGAATATATATGAAGTTGTTAATAGTAAACACAGTTACAGAGATACCTTAATTATGATTAAAAGTAACATTTACAAAATATAAAATTACAATATACTTGGGTGTTGCTGATGATATAGAGATGATATAGCTTAAATAGAGTTTAAATGATTTGATGACAAATAATGGGCGCCGCCCTTGAGAGCGGTCACTCTTATGGATTGCATTTTTTAAGAGGACGATAGTGTAGCATTCAATAACACGACGTAATTCTGTGAGGTCCTTTCCAGAGAAAAGAACAGTGACATGATTACACACCTAGTCACATTATCCTGACATCGGGCTAACCAGTCGTGGAACTACCCATATATTTGATTGAGCGTTAGCAAGGGAGTTATACCACTACCATTTTTAACAACTATGGTTTGTCGCGGCCCGGGATCGAACCCGGCGCTTCCCGTATCTGGAGCCGACGCTCTACCGATTGAGCTACCAAGTCCGGTTCAATTTAAATGCTGATAAAATATAATGTACTTACACAATGCTATTGTAACGTACTCCTCCTAACGTTGGCAAGTTACCAAGAAAATATGTCAAGACAATCTGAAAATAGGAAGAAAGTTGATACTTAAACATATGCACTAAACACTGGACATTTTTCTTAAATTATATAAAATACATTTTCATATGTATATTACTGTAAACAATATGCCTCAAAGAAGAAAGTATGATATTATATAAATATGGAAATAATGTTTATTGAAAGGAATATATTTCACTATTTGTACTGTCACACAATTGAGGTTATGCTTAAACAGTTACTTAGACATTTTGTATTCAAATAGATCGTTTTTCTTTTCATTGCTTGCATTTGAAAAACTCGTCAGGAAGTGCGAGGCTACAGCTCTGTAAAACCGGTTTAAGCACCCCATATTGCCGACTGACCGTTTCAAGGCGGTTACTGTCGGGTTTGCTCTTTTCGTTAAATGACTCATCACAGATTTGTTCTTACTTTTCGATTGGCTTGCATGTGAAATACCTTTGTTCTGTGCCTTTTCGGAGTTTCGTATACAAGTATGTTGCAATGCTCATAGGACTTTGTCATATAATCTTATTCAAGTACAAGTTTATGGAGCAAATTTGAACCAGTTCCCCAGAACAGGGCTAAATATTTATGTATAGATATATACACATTACATTTTCAATTGCACTGGCAGTGACACTAGACACCCTTGCTTGCCTGCTTGATATTCTCAGTTGGAATTTTAGACTGGAGGAAGAAGTAAACTGGTTCGGAATGGAATCTGAAACAAAAGACAACATGATGCATTTCAAACCTCTTCCATGAAGAGCTGTGGGATGATGTCTACGATCCATGAAATCTTTTAATTGTTAATTGCATGTATAAATATTTCCATTTCTAGAGGAGAATTCATCTTTGTTAAATTGCAAAAAGACACTGGTATCAAAAACATAATACTTATTATTTTCTTTCCTCCAGCTCTCCAGCCTCGCTTTAAACTGCTAACACAATGAAATCCAGAATGAACACCAAATAAACTCTCATTAAGAGAAATTTAAGATAACAACATACACCAGACACCAACATATACCGTATTTTGCCTATAAAATGCCACTGGAGCGTAACAGTTTTTCAAAAGAGGGGGTGGGGCGTTTATTGCATCCAGAATTAATTCCCGACAATAATTTTGTGTATATTGCATAAATATGATCATATATACACTTATCCTTCAATGTAATATTTATCTTATACAATTAAGCAAATTGTCCACATCTTTACTGCCTTTGACCGATAATAAAGCTACACAATAAATTGCTTCAGATGTATGACGGTCATGTCAGGATGACCTCTTAATGAGGGGCGCAATATGTCTGCTGTCAAAAAGTTTACACCGTTTAAAATAAAATAAAATTAGTTTCAGAAAAAAGTTTATTCTAGTGCTGGCTCAGTTCTTACAAGTCGGGTTTCCTCTTCAAAAAGCATCAATATTTCGTGTAAATCAAAGCCTTACGACAGCCGCATATTTCTTAAAATATTTCTTGTTGAAAATGTGCAGGAAATGTCAATTTTTAAAGTATTTTCATTGATTTCTGGACCTTTCAATGTTCCGATATGAACACCGAAGCGACTGTCAGCACCAGAAATTTAAGTTAACACAATACTAGATAACAACATATACCACATTTTGCCTATAAAATGCCACTGGAGCAAGCATCGTCCTCACATGTTAATGTTTTAAATTTTGGTTTACTAAGCTCATTTTTCTTGGTTTCATAAGTTATTTGGACATCAGAAACTTATACCTAGTAAATAATCATAAACAAACGAACGCCATGTATTAAAGTGTCTTTGCATCAACGAACCAAATACGTACACATTGTAAACTATACATACCAGACATGCAGTAGGGAGGGGAGTGCGACCATGAGCCGTTAGTCAGACACACCAGGCTGTCATGGCCCACTAACAGACTGCCCGTGTAGCACGAGTACACAACCGTCACATTGGCATAGAAGCCAGTCATGGGCGTGATAGTTCCGTTCAATGGCGGGCTTAGGCTTGGACAGTCTTTTAAAGACAAGAAACTTTATTATTTCTGAGAGGTTTAAGAAGAATAAAAAACATAAACAAAAACCCCCAACATACTATGTTTTGTTTTGCTTGTTGTTACATCGCACCGTCACAATTATGGTATTATTGGCGACGTCCCTCTATTTATTGTCGGAGGATGAACCCAAGTCTGGGTAGAACCACCGGCGCACCACAGGTTAGATGGAAAATTCCCCCACATGAAAGTTCTCGCCACGACCGGGACTCGAAACCTTTGGTGAGAGGCAAAGGACTTTCAAATCAGCGACTCCAACCGCTTAGTCATGGACGCCCCCAACAATAAGGCAAACAAATTATAGATGAAACGGACTGAGGTCAGGGAATCTAAAGTAGTTAAATATTGAATTGGCAAATATAGATACAATGAGAATAACAATATAATCAGAAAACAGGAAATCAATTTAATTTTAAGTA